>JAKOGI010003195.1:22500-57500 GCA_029747015.1 Carnegiea gigantea | reverse complement strand
TTCTCTCGTCCAGTATAGTATTGATAAAACAGGAATGCAAAGTTGAATGGATCAAATATGGAGATGACAGTACAAGACTGTTCTTTACAAAAGCCAAGCAAAGTAAACTTGCTTCTTATATCTACACTATTGAAGATGCTGATAGCTGCTTTGTTAAGGGTCTTGAGTAGGTAGGCCATGTCACGCTTAATTTTTACAGGGAGTTACTAGGAAATCAACTGATTCCAAGAAGGCACATTACATAGATGTGATTAATAAAGGACCAGTCCTTTCTATTGATCAGTAAGTCTCTATGTGTAAGGTGTTCACAGATAAAGATATAAATAGATGCTAATTTTTTAATTCCAAATATCAAATCTCCTGTAACAGATGGGTATAGTAGTGGTTAATTAGCCCCATGGTATGTTCAGCAGTGTAGGAATTCTTTAATACAGGGGCAATGCTAAGCTATGTGAGTGCTACAAAACTTGTAGGGTTACCAAAGGTTAGTCACCCCTAAACAGCTTCAGAGTTCAGACCAATTTCTTCCTGCAATATTATTTTCAAATGTATCTTCAAACTACTCTGTCAAAGGATCAAGGCAGTTATCCCAAGTTTAATTAATCAGTGTCAAGGAGCTTGTATAAAGGGTAGGGAACTCCTTTACAATGTTTTAATTTGCCAAGACATAGCAAAAGGATATCAAGGATAACACAACTCCATGGTGCATTCTAAAGATTGACTTGCAAAAGGAATTTAACTCAACTCACTGGGAGTTTTCGAAGAAGATACTTACAACATTAAATTCCCTGTGACATTTACCAAATGGATAATGGCTTGTGTTACCGTAGTGAGATTTTTTATACATTTAAATGCCCAAGACAGTGGCGCATTTGAAGGCTCAGGCAAGGAGATCCCCTTTCAACCCTTCTATTTGTCATCTCAATGGAATATCTCTCAAGGCTTATGCAATTGGTTAGCATGAAGCCAAATTTTAAATTTCATCCAAATTGCAAAAACCTGGGCTTTACTCACTTCATGTTTGCAGATGATTTAATTATGGTCTGTGAAGTAGATCCTGTCTCACTTTAATATATTATGTCTGCCCTTAATGCCTTTTATGATTGTGCTAGTTTAAAAGCCAATCTTCAAAAATCACAAATGGTTTTGGCAGGATGTCCACGTGAGCTGCAAACTCAATGTCTGTAAATTACAGACCTTCAAGAGTGTAGTTTCCCACTTAAATACTTAGGAGTTCCTATCACTGCAAGTAGACTTACCAAGATTGAATATAGGAGTTTGTTGGAGAAAATTCTAGCCAATGTGCAAATCTGGAGCACGAGAAGCATCTCATTTACTCGAAGAGCAATGCTGATTAGCAGTGTAATTTTTGGTATGTTCAATTATCGGGCATCTATCTTCATACTTCCTAATAATGTGGTAGACAAAATTACAAAAATCTACAGAAACTACTTATGGAGTGGCGCAGAGGAGTTTAAAAGAGTCTCACATATATCTTGGCAGCACACTTGTCTACCTAAGAATCAAGGTGGCTTAGGCTTCAAGGATTTTGCAACTTGGAACAAAGCCACAGTTGCAAAACTTGTCTGGGTAGTATCAAGTAAAAAGGATACGGCTAGGTGTGAATTGGTTTCATGGAAGGTATTTGAGAGGCTAAACTTGGTGGGAGTACCCCCAAGCACATGATTGCAGTTGGAACTGGAGAAAAATTTGCTATGTAAAGGAACTTTTCAAGAAGGGTTGCACTAATCCCCTTACATGGGAGTGGCAAGGAGACAGTCATTATGAAGTCAATAAAGGTTATCAATGGCAAATGGGGAATAACGTAAAAGTAGCATGGGCAAAACTCATATGGGGAAGATCACTTATTCCTAGGCATGTATTCATATCATAGGTCTTCATACAGCATAGACTACTTACCAAAGTTTGCTATGTACCTTCTTTTATTCTTCGTTTAACTTAAATATTTAATGCACATCATTGCATCGACATGAGGAAAGCATACAGAAAATTTATATAAAATTATTGTGTGGCGAAAAGAATCATTTCGAATTAGACTAAATCCAACTTTGATCTGACATGATTTGGAGGTTTTCAGATCCAGTTATAGTTAGATGCAAATTCAGATGCTCCAATATCCAATCCGAATTCGATCTATTGACATCTCTAGTTGTAGATGCCAGACGCATTAGATGTGGGAGCTTCATGGGTTTGTTTAGTAGTTGCAATTGGAAGCGGGTTGTGCTGGTAGAAGCATGTGGAAAGAACCACAATAACGTGTGCACATGTGTCCTTTGCTGCTAGATGCATTTGCTATGTTGTAGACAATGAATTTAGGTAGAGATGTGTTTACAGCAGGGAGTATTGTACCTTTTTTCATTGATGGAGAGTTTCTTAACTAGATATTGGGAGCTCAGATCTAGATTTGGCTTGTAATTTATCCATTGTTATTAATTTAAGTTGTTGGTTTTGTACCTGTATTTATGATGTTTAATCATTTGGCTTAATAATAATTGAAAAAAAGGAAAAGGGCTGCAATATCATTAGATGTATCGGAGATAAACTTTTTTGTGTAAAAAAATAATCAAATTTAATTATCTTTTTAGAATTGAATAATACATTATTGCAGAATGAATATGTACCTATGACAAAATAAATATTAACATATTATAAAATGAGTATAACTGCAAATAAAATCAAAAATAATATAGGTTACAAAATTGAAGACAACATTATGAGAAAATAAGTACTAGATTTGAAATGAGCTATGTTTATATATGTTTTTAGTCGTTACGTGACATTTTAGGATTGACCTATGTTATTTGAGGTGATGAATGCATACCCATCAGAAAACCAATTTTAATTATATTAAAAACGAATACTAAGACTGTCGAAAATGAATAATGATTTGTCTTGAAAGGGTGAAGTTTTGCTCAGAAAAGTATTTCATTGGGTGGGCAATCATTGTTTACCTCAGAGAAAAATAATATTAAAAAATAAATGAATGATACCCTATACATGAAAATACGTGTAATCTAATTAAGATCGTTAAAGATGAAAATTGCCTTTACAAAAATGAACAGTGTTGTTGCGATTAATAATGAATGTTTATTGGCTTACATAATAAGAATATCGATTTTGCTAATTGTTGTTCTTAGGGTGATAGATAAGAAGTTACATTCCATTATTTATGGAATATTACCCTTTCTTATTCTACATCAAGATACAGATAATCCGAATGAATGTCTCCCATTGAAAAATTAAATCAATTTGCACAATTACCAAATTAAACTTAATTACCAAACATTGGTTGCCAATGAGACCTGAATTCTACTTTTACCTATTATTTCGCCAAGTGAAGCCATTTATGCATCCCGTTAAAAAGAAGCAATTGAGGGAGGAGAAATCCGAGAGATGCCTAGGATGCACAAAGATCTCTGAGTAAATACATCCCATCACATTAATAGAATTTTAGCCTTTTTCATGATATGTGCATATTTACGCTGCCTCCACTCTAGATGATGAGTAATTAATAGATACATAATTGGTCTGTTTAGTTAAAATTGCTCTAAATATCATGGATTAATGGTAACTAGATGGTTCTTTTCACACCCACACTAGCCTAGGCGCCACCATCAATTCACACTGCTCGGACTGCCATGGTATGATTGAGGACCTCACTAACGGGCGACAGTGGTGCTCTTTAGCCACCGTGACTGTCATGGAAGACTGATGAACAAACTTGCGAGGTTCTTCGACCTCTGCAGACTACTGTGGTTGGGGGAGGATTGGTGGTGGTGGGTTTCCCAACTCAGCAAATGGCGACCAATAGGATTGTACTTGTAAACAATGGGAAGATTGGGTTTAATTAAAAAAATAAAGGTTTTAGATTTAATATTACAACGGACAGAATTGACTTTAATATTTCTAGATATTTTTATGTAAATTAAAATACAAAGATTCCATAGATAGTGTATATATATATATATTAGGATAATACGCTATAATTATGATACGCTATAATGCGCCATAATTTACCTATAGAGAAACCATTACGAATACGTATCAACATATTTACATTCATTTTTGGTTTTCACTTTTGTATTTTATGATTGGTTAAATTATTCCCTAAAACCAAAAGGTGCGATGAATATGAAATTATTGGGGAAAAAAAAATAGAAGGATGCTTTACCATTACCTTGTGAAATACCATGTCCAGTTTCTCTATAGGTAAATGTTATTTCTATTATATTCAATATTCATTTTCCATTAAGAAACTGTTGAGTTATTATATTTAGTTTTGATGATAACAAATCCAAGTGTATGTAAAAATTTGTCCTAGTAATGTTGCTCCAAACACGGTCTCCAAACAGGCCTAACTGGTGTTTGTGTTCTTTATTATACTAACTGGTTTGCTACATGTGAGAACAAGTCTTCAAAACAGGTTTTACTTGGTGATTCTATATTAAGTCAAGAACACCATCTCGACAGTTGATTGTAAGGCATGTTCCTGAACTCTAGCAATGGAAAGAACAACCCCAGCAAACAAGGTGGCCTTGGTGTTCACAGCAGCACCATAAATCTTGGACAAGATGACATTCAAAACAAGAAGTCTTGAGTATATAGGTTTTATTTATTTAGACTCTTGTTAAAATGCCAATATTGAAAACATCATTTTAAACACCTCTTGAATCGGTATTTGCGCTAAGTGCTTCAGAACACCAGTTGCGAACAACCCTGCGAACAGGGTGCCTAGGGTGTTTCTGAACTGCAGTAGCCACACCCGGTTATCTTTGAAAATTTATTTTAGTTGGCTAAGATCTCCAGATTACTTTCCTTGAATTTCAAAACTGCTATTTCTCTGGAAAGGATATTTCTTGAAAATATTATGGGAGATTTTCGAAAATAAGTTTTGGGAGATTTGCCAAAACTTAAAGATTTCCTTTGACCATATTTTCGGATATGGTAAAGTTTCAAAAGCTGAAAATTTCTGGTTGCTTTTTTGAATCCACCTCACGGTTATGGGAAGATAAGGTTTATCTTTTAAGATATCAAATCCCTTATATTTTGGCAAAATTTTATCACTAGCCGTAGGAGAACATTTCCTGATTGAAAATCGTTTTCTATACTTAGCTGATTCTGTGGCTTATGACCGTTGGTTTTTGTGTTTAAAAACCTCAGCTTTTTCTCTTCCAGTAGACACACAACACACGAGAAAAGAGCAGATAGAAAACTCAGGTTGAATTTGCTTAAACACAGCTTTTTGAAAAATTCAGGAAAAAATCAGAAAACACGGTTTACACTCAAAGATTCTTGAGCTTCATTCTGAAAAGCAAGCCGTGACAAGCTGTGTTTGATTTTGAGTTTTCAAACCATTGGCATAATAGGATCTTCATTGTACCTTACATCTGCTTAGTGAGAAGCACCCCCTGTAAGGTGTTTGTAACCCTGATCTTGAATCAGAAAAGTGAGTGAGTGTGTCCTAGTCGTGTGGACTTGGACGTGTCTAATCTTGCGAAGGTTGGACGTGGTGTAACCTGTCTTTGGGAAGAAGGTTACGTGGTTGCAAGTTGTAACAAGGTGTGTTACATTTGTAACGTGTGAAGCCCGTTAGTGAAAGTGGTTAAATCCTACACGAGGTAGGTCGTGGTTTTTCACACCTCAGTTGGGCTAGAGGTGTTTTCCACGTAAAAATTGTGTGTACTTTATTTTCCGCATTTATCTTGGTGATTTTCGCATCTGCAATATTTGAGAACACCCCGTGCAAACAAGCTATCAGGGTGTTTGTCATTTGAGAACAACCTCTGTGAGGGTATTTGTTATTTACAACGCGAAAATCAGACACCACAATTCACCCCCCTCTTGTGGTTGTATACTCACGAATTCAACAAGTGGTATCAGAGTGGGTTCTCTTACAAAAGGTTAACACCTTGAGAGATTCTGAAGATGAGTACCCCACAAGGAATTCTTGAAGGGCAATCCATTACTCGTCCACCCTATTTCAACGGCCAACATTATAGTTGGTGGAAGAATAGGATGGAGAATTATATTCAGGCAGAAGATTATGAATTATGGATGCTCATCAAGAACGGGCCCCTTGTTCCCACCAAGGTGCTTGAAGATGGTAAGAAGGTTCCCAAGGAATCCATAGAGTTTGATGCCGAGGACTACAAGAAAATGGAGAAAAATGCCAAGGCCAAAAAGCTTCTATATTTTGGCCTAGGACCCGATGAATACACTCGCATCTCTGAGTGTGAATCAGCCCAAGCTATCTGGAATGCTCTGCAAGTTGCTCATGAAGGTACGAGTCAAGTTAAACAATCTAGAATTGAGCTACTTATGCGACAATATGAGTTGTTTGATATGGGTGATCATGAAACTGTGATGGACATGTATACACGGTTCACCCACATCACGAACGAGTTAAAATCCCTGGGAAGATCTTTCACCACTGAAGAGTTGGTGAGGAAAATCCTCAGAATTTTACCTCGCACGTGGGAGGCCAAAGTAACAGCCATCCAAGAGGCTAAAGACATGAACAAGATCACCCTCGACGAGTTGATTGGTAATCTCCAGACCTATGAACTCCGAAAGAACTCACAGCAAAAAGAGGAGCAAAAGAAGGATCGTGGGCTTGCCTTGAAAGCACATGAGGACACTGACTCTGACCTTGAAGATGAAGAAATGGCCCTAATGTCCAGAAAATTCAAGAAATTCTTCAAAAAGGTCAAGGAAAACAACAAAAGAAAAGACTTCAGCAAGTCCAGAAACACCTCCAAAGAACAGCTCACAGGGTGTTTCAAGTGCGGCAAACCAGATCACTTAGTCAAGAATTGCCCTCTGCTTCGAGAAGATCAGACGCCCGAACACCCTCGAAAACAGGGTCGAAAACACCCTGTAAACAATTTGGGCAAGCGATTCTCGAAAGCTATGCTGGCTGCTTGGGGAGATTCCTCTGAGGATGAAGGAGAATCTGAAGCTGAAGAAGGAGTCGTAGCACTTATGGCACAAAGTGATTCAGATTCAGATGATGAATCAACAATCAGCTTCTCAGATCTCAAGAACAAGGTACATGGTCTTAACAAAGCCACTTTAGAAGAACTTCTATATAATTTGATAGACACATGTGCTGATCTAAAAAGAGAAGTTCGTGACCTAGAGCTTGAAAATGAAATTCTTAAAAATGAAAAACTCGGTTTACATGAAAATGTTAATATACTCAAAGAAAACCTCTTTATAAAAGAAGGAGATTACTCTCGAATAGAGGAAAAACTCTTTGAGGTGGAAGGAATGGTTGAGTCCCTGCTCAAAGAGAACAAGGGTTTGCATGCTAATAAAGAAAAACTGGAAACCGAGCTTAGCACAAACAAACGCTGGAACAAATCTTCACAGGCTCTTGCTTGGTTAAACACTCACCACAGTCAAAACAAAAAGGGACTTGGGTATAAGCCTAAACGAACAGTTTACCCAATTTATAGAAAGTATGTGGGATTACCTAAAACATTGTTTGCTTTCATTGTGGTAAAACTGGTCACTATCGATATTCTTGTCCTTTAAGAAAACATGCCAATGAAAAGAATGAAAGGTATGTGAAACAAATCTGGATTAGAAAAGATGAGCTTTACATGTCTAAAGGAATGGGACCCAAGTGGATCTGGGTTCCCAAAACTAACCCGTGATTTGTTTTGCAGGCTGAAGTGAGAGAGAACAATCCCACAAACAACCCAGCAAACAGGGTAAGAAACACCCTGTCAAACAGATCAGAAAACAACCTTGAAAACAGGCAGCTGTGGTATGTTGATAGTGGGTGTTCGCGGCACATGACTGGTGAAAGATCAAACTTTCTCTCACTTACAGCTCTGAATGGTGGGAGTGTAGCATTTGGAAACGGCAAGTCTGGGACAATTGTCGGTATAGGTAATATTGGTAAAACTCTCTCCCATTCAATTGACAATGTGCACTTGGTTGATGGTTTAAAGCACAATTTGCTAAGTGTGTCCCAACTGTGTGACAAGAACAACCTAGTGGTGTTCTCACGAACACGTTGCTTGGTTGTGAATGACGACACAGGAGATGTTGTGTTGAGGGGGAAGCGATGTCAAAATGTTTATAAAGTTTGTATTTCCACTCTTCCCCAAAATAATCTGACTTGTTTAAATGCATTAAATGATGATATAATGCTATGGCACAAGAGACTAGGTCATGCAAGCCTTATCCTTTGTTAAACAAACTTGTTTCAAAAGACCTGGTTATTGGACTACCTTCCATCAAGTTTAATGATGACAAGGTATGTGAAGCTTGTGCAAAAGGCAAACAAGTCAGATCTTCTTTTAAATCGAAAAAATGTGTAAGCACTACCTCGACCTCTAGAATTATTACACATTGATTTGTGTGGTCCCATGAGGGTAACCAGTAGAGGTGGGAAAAAAGTATGTGCTTGTTGTAGTGGATGATTACTCTCGATTTACTTGGACCTTGTTTTTGGCATCCAAAGATGAAACCTTTGAGAATTTTATTGCCTTTCTCAAAAAGGTTGAAAAGAGAGTAGGACACTCTTTAATTAGCTTGAGATCTGATCATAGAACTGAGTTTGAAAATGCAAGTTTTATCAACTATTGTAATGAACATGGTGTTGATCATAACTTCTCAGCTCCAAGAACACCCCAACAAAATGGGGTGGTTGAGCGTAAAAATCGCACCCTGGAAGACATGACCAGAACAATGCTTATTGCTAGTGGTCTTCCTAGGTATTTTTGGGCAGAAGCATTGAACACTTCATGTTACATTATAAATAGATGCATGATCAGACTCATGTTGAATAAAACTCCTTATGAACTTTTCAAAGGCAGAAAACCCAATATTACGCACCTAAGGACATTTGGTTGTAGGTGTTTTGTGCATAATAATGGGAAAGGATGCCTTAGGAAAGTTTGACCCTAGGAGTGATGAGGCAATATTCCTTGGCTATTCTTCTCACAGCAAGGCATACAAAGTCTTTAACAAAAGAACCTTGTGTGTTGCGGAAAGTGTGCATGTGCTTTTTAATGAATCTAACGTGTTGAGTGAGAATGATGCACAGGAAGATGAACTTGAATTAGGTCTTGTTCGAAAAGAAGTGTTGCTTCAAGATAAACGAGGTAAGAACACCATGGAGAAAACAACTCCTGAAGGTGTTCCTCAGAACAGCAGGCAAGGTGAACACCAAACAGGGGAAAACACCGCTGAACCCTGTTCGGAACCGTGTTCTTCAGGAATAGACTTACAAACATGTGCAGAAACAGGCTCGGGAGATGATCGTAAGCATTATGTTACGACTAGAGTAGAGCATGGGTCTGTGGATCCTCTTACTCCACGACCATGGAAGCACCATAGTTCGCACCCTCTTGATCAAATCTTGTCAGATATTAATACTGGAGTGCAAACTAGATCTAAACTAAAGAATTTTTGTGCTTTCTATGCTTTTCTTTCTAACATTGAGCCAAAAAGTGTGAATGAAGCTCTTGCAGATTCAGATTGGATCACGGCTATGCAAGAAGAGCTTCATCAATTTGAGAGAAACAAAGTATGGCACCTTGTACCTAAACCTGCAGAGAGAACAATCATTGGAACCAAGTGGGTGTTCCGAAACAAACTGGATGAGTCAGGAACAGTCACTAGGAACAAGGCACGGCTAGTTGTACAAGGATACAATCAAGAAGAAGGGATCGATTATGAAGAAACCTTTGCACCAGTTGCTAGAATTGAGGCTATTCGAATCTTAATAGCCTTTGCAGCTCATATGGAAATCAAGCTATATCAAATGGATGTTAAAAGTGCATTCCTAAACGGATACCTTAAAGAAGAGGTGTATGTCAAACAACCCCCTGGTTTTGAAAATGGTGATTTTCAAATCATGTTTTTAAACTTGACAAGGCACTTTATGGTTTAAAACAAGCTCCAAGAGCTTGGTATGAACGGTTGTCAAGTTTTTTACTTGAAAATGATTTTAGAAGAGGCAAGGTAGACAATACCTTGTTTCTAAAATCTAAGGGGGAACATTTTTTGATTGTATGTTGTTTCGCAACTCATCATGATTTATGCAATGAATTTTCAAATATGATGAGGAGTGAGTTTGAGATGAGCATGATGGGTGAGCTTAATTTTTTCTTAGGCTTACAAATCAAGCAAACTCCAAACGGCACCATGATCCATCAGCAAAAGTATATCAAGGAGTTACTTAAGCGTTTTGGGATGGAGTGGCCAAACCCATAGACACTCCTATTTCTCCTTCAACCAAGTTGGTTATGGATGATGGGAGTCCCTCAGTTGAGGAGAAACTCTATAGGGGTATGATTGGGTCACTTTATACCTAACCGCTAGTAGACCTGATATTGTTTTTAGTGTTGGTTTATGTGCCCGTTTTCAGGCTAACCCTAAGGAAACTCATCTTAAGGCTGTTAAACGGATACTAAGGTATTTGAAACATACACCCAATTTAGCTTTATGGTATCCTAGAGGTTGCAATTTTGATCTTGTTGGATATGCTGACGCTGACTATGCTGGATTCCTAGTTGATAGAAAGAGTACCTCAGGTATGGCTCACTTTCTTGGACCTTGTTTGGTATCTTGGGCTACCAAGAAGCAACATTCAGTTGCCATGTCCACAGCAGAAGCTGAATATGTTGCAGCAGCTTCATGTTGTGCTCAACTGTTGTGGATAAGCCAACAGCTTAAGGACTTTTGTGTTGACATTGGATGCATTCCTATTTTTTGTGATAACACAAGTGCAATTAATATTGCCAAAAATCCATGTCAACATAAAAGAACAAAGCATATTGACATTCGACATCATTTCTTGAGAGATAATGTTGAAAAGGGTTTAATCTCTATGAATTTTTGCTCAACGGAAAATCAAATTGCTGATATATTCACTAAGGCACTAGCTAGAGACCAATTTGAGAGAAACAGACTGGAATTGGGGTTGGTGAAAACACCCCGAGAACACCTGTTCTCAGAGTTAGATCAAGCTGACAAAACACCCTATAATACCTGTTCTATCCACTTGTTTGCAATTATTGCTATCAAAACAGTGGTCTATGCTTAACAAATATGTGTAGTCTTGTGTGCTATTATGATTAATTATGAAGACTGCTGCCTTGGGAGATGGAGAAAGAGTATTCATGACAGACCTTGGAATGAGAGAAGCATGTTCAAGAACAGATGGCTCGAACAGGTATACCTTGATTGTCATTAATGTATGTTGCCTGCTTAAATTCTAGGTGTTTCCTAGGCGGCCCTTCATAACGGGTAGGGAGTTTAAAAACCCCCTTTGCGTGTGTCTGTTTTCCCCGTCTTGCTCTCTCTCTCTCTCTCTCTCTCCCCCATCTGTTCTTGCTTTCTAACCCTAGCAAAACCCTCTAAACCCTAATCTCTCTCCTCTAGCAAACAATGGCTTCCAACAACACCTCTCACTCAAAAGCCCCCGTTCTTGCTTCCTCAATCCCTGCTCCTTCTCGCCCAATCTCGTACAAGCCTTTCAAATTCCTAAAAAGCTTGTCCCTAAAATCAGTGGGAATGGGGATGGATGATATTCCCTTTGAATGTCGAAGGGATGTTCCTCGTAGGGGCAATTGCTTGTCCCATTTCAGTTGAGTCAGAGGGAACAAAGTCAGGGTCTCAAGAACAATTCTTGGAAACCCCTGAAGGGTTTAATTTTGAGCCCTGTTCTTCTGGGTTGTTCTCTGACACCGCGACAGAAACAGGGGCTGCCTCTGTCGAAGGGGGGTTTGTGGAGGATCTGCATGTCGACTTCCAAGGGAAGTCGAATGAGTCGTCAGAGGAGAGTCTAGAGAAGAATTCTCTCCCTGAGGCTGAAATCTCCCCTCAGTCTTTCAAACTGGAGAGAAAAGGAAGAGGGTGAAAATCGTGGCTAGGCGTAGCAGAACGCCAAGAACAAGGCCACAACCAAGGTCTCAACCCTCTCAAACTCCCTCTTCTCCTCAATCCTCTAAGCCCTCCCGAAAATCTGCAAGGCTAGCGTTTCAATCCTCTCATCGTCCCTCCAAACCCTCTGCTCCTATCATCGAGGAGATTTCTTCTTCTTCTGAAGGGTTCTCGAGTTCTAACTCTGAGAACACCACCTTCAAACAGGGGACACCGGTGTTTTTCGAGTCCTCTGAAGAACAATCTCCTCCAAAACCAACCAATAAACCTGCTGTGAAGCCCTCTCCTGCCAAAACACCCCTCAAGCGAAAGCCCAGAACACCCCCCTACCAGAAACTACCACCTCTGTTCCTGTCCTTAAACGCCCAAAGCAGTTCACTCCCTCTCCTATGTCTGACAAACATGCGCAGTTGCTAAAGCGCAATGTCGTCAGGGGGAAGGTAGTGAATGTAAACTTTTTCGAGGAACAGGGTCTGGGGGTGTTCTTGACCAAGCTTCGAGCCCAAGGCTGGCTTGAGTTGTTTGCAAACACCTAGCAAGGGTGTTCTGTGCCCGAGTTGGCTGAATTCTATGCCAACTGCTCTGTCACAAATGGGTAGTGACAAGTGCTGTCAATGAGTGTCATTTCTCCTTTGATGAAGCCACCCTAAGTGATATTCTGGGCATCGCCTCCCGTGGATTTGCTGTGTATGTGAGGGAAGACGAAACTGCCCTGGAAACAGCCAGGCTTTTAGAGGTGTCCAAACGCCTTAGTCAAAAACAGGGCCTGAGAACACCCCTTTCGGTTAAGAAGGGTGAAATGACCTCCCTGCACCAACTACTGTTTATGTTCAGCATCAAGAACATAATACCGCGAGGTCAAGGGTGAAACTCAGCAGATGCCTTCGATCAATGTCTGGTGGACCTACTGGATCGGGAGGAACCAGTAAACCTCCCTGCAATCATGATTCGCCACATAGAGCGAATTGCGAACACCACCCGGCACATGATCTTGGCTATAGGTTTCTGTTGACAAAGGTGCTTGAGCACTTTGGGATAGTGCTCACACGAAGAGTGGCGGCCCAAATCATTGATGAGATTGGAATTGACACTCTCCTAGGGTGTGGCTATGAGGTTGGCAAAGGGTCAGTTTCCAAACAGGAACGTCGACCACCTCGACCACCTGTTTCTGAGCAACCTTCCGTCAAGGTTGAGGCTGTTCTTGAGGACAATGCTCGCCTCAAGGATGAGCTCTCAACTGTCAAGGCTTCTCTTGCTGAGGAACGAGCTCTCTCGGCCAAACGCCATGAAGATCTCCTTGCACTTCTCTCTACTCTTACCCCCAGCATTCCTCCTCTGCAAACGAAACCACCCCCTGCTCCCTGATTGTATAAGCTGCTCTCTAGTTTCCTCCTTTCTTAATTTCGTTTTTGGTATTGTATTTTTTAATGCAATATCTCATTATTAATGCTTTTTGCCCCTTCTGCTACATACTTCTTTTCTTGCATTCATAATGTTGTTTATGCTTTTTAATGATGCCAAAAGGGGGGAGAAGAGTGTAACCCTCCTATTGACGAATGAACCTAGCATTGACTTAAGTGGACCTTGACTTACGTGGATCCCTATCAGCATTCAATTTTTTTTGTCAATATGGTCACTTGGTTTGTCATCATCAAAAAGGGGGAATTTGTTGAGTTATTATATTTAGTTTTGATGATAACAAATCCAAGTGTGTAAAAATTTATCCTAGTAATGTTGCTCCAAACACAGTCTCCAAACAGGCCTAACTGGTGTTTGTGTTCTTTATTATACTAACTGGTTTGCTACATGTGAGAACAAGTCTTCAAAACAGGTTTTACTTGGTGATTCTATATTAAGTCAAGAACACCATCTCGACAGTTGATTGTAAGGCATGTTCCTGAACTCTAGCAATGGAAAGAACAACCCCAGCAAACAAGGTGGCCTTGGTGTTCACAGCAGCACCATAAATCTTGGACAAGATGACATTCAAAAAAAGAAGTCTTGGGTATATAGGTTTTATTTATTTAGACTCTTGTTAATATGCCAATATTGAAAACATCATTTTAAACACCTCTTGAATCGGTATTTGAGCTAAGTGCTTCAGAACACCAGTTGCGAACAGCCCTGCGAACAGGGTGCCTAGGGTGTTTCTGAACTGCAGTAGCCACACCCGGTTATCTTTGAAAATTTATTTTAGTTGGCTAAGATCTCCAGATTACTTTCCTTGAATTTCAAAACTGCTATTTCTCTGGAAAGGATATTTCTTGAAAATATTATGGGAGATTTTCGAAAATAAGTTTTGGGAGATTTGCCAAAACTTAAAGATTTTTTTTGACCATATTTTCGGATATGGTAAAGTTTCAAAAGCTGAAAATTTCGGGTTGTTTTTTTAAATCCACCTCACGGTTATGGGAAAATAAGGGTTATCTTTTAAGATATCAAATCCCTTATATTTTGGCAAAATTTTATCACTAGCCGTAGGAGAACATTTCCTGATTGAAAATCGTTTTCTATACTTAGCTGATTCTGTGGCTTATGACCATTGGTTTTTGTGTTTAAAAACCTCAGCTTTTTCTCTTCCAGTAGACACACAACACACGAGAAAAGAGCAGATAGAAAACTCAGGTTGAATTTGCTTAAACACAGCTTTTTGAAAAATTCAGGAAAAAAATCAGAAAACACGGTTTACACTCAAAGATTCTTGAGGCTCATTCTGAAAAGCAAGCCGTGACAAGCTGTGTTTGATTTTGAGTTTTCAAACCATTGGCATAATAGGATCTTCATTGTACCTTACATCTGCTTAGTAAGAAGCACCCCCTGTAAGGGGTTTGTAACCCTGATCTTGAATCAGAAAAGTGAGTGAGTGTGTCCTAGTCGTGTGGACTTGGACGTGGCTAATCTTGCGAAGGTTGGACGTGGTGTAACCTGTCTTTGGGAAGAAGGTTACGTGGTTGCAAGTTGTAACAAGGTGTGTTAAATTTGTAACGTGTGAAGCCCGTTAGTGAAAGTGGTTAAATCCTACACGAGGTAGGTCGTGGTTTTTCACACCTCAGTTGGGGTAGAGGTGTTTTCCACGTAAAAATTGTGTGTGCTTTATTTTCTGCATTTATCTTGGTGATTTTCGCATCTGCAATATTTGAGAACACCCCGTGCAAACAAGCTATCAGGGTTTTTGTCATTTGAGAACAACCTCTGTGAGGGTGTTTGTTATTTACAACGCGAAAATCAGACACCACAATTCACCCCCCCTCTTGTGGTTGTATACTCACGAATTCAACAGAAACCATTCATCTTGTTATCACATCTCTTTTCTGAGTTTAATAATGAAATCATTGTCAGGAAATGAACGTTTGATTCTATGTAAAATAAACATTGTTTGAGTGATTAATGGCCCAAGTTATCTCCAAGGCGTAAGACAAGCTTTCTCCTGCTCAAACTTAACCCCTTTTTTCGTTAATTTCATGTTTATTTTCTTAATACGTAACATTCATTTTTGAAACCGTTAAATTTCATTTTCTTATAGGAGAACATTCGTCAAAATTGAACTAACAGGTAACAAATTAGTGTCATGTAAGTTCATTTAGCTAATCTACAGTCACCATCTTTCATTAATATATTTGTAAATTGTATCATTTTAAAACATATTCATTTGTCTTCAATACCAGATTCATTTTTTATCAAAAACATATTCATATGTTTACAATATATAAAATTTGTTTTTCTATAAATTCTTTTGATATAATTCTTCTCTTTCGAGGATATCATATCTATTTTCCAAAGGACAAGTCCATTTTCTTCTAAAATTCATTTACCCTTTCTCAAAATAAAGTACACATTTTTAAAATTAATCTTTAGGAGAACTTATTTTTAAAAAACTAAAGCCAAATTAGGGGGCTCCCAGCACAAGGCCCAAACCAACAATGAGTTCACATGCTCACCATTTTAGGTCCTCTAACAAATGAATGAAAAATGAACATTGACGGAACATATTGATTGTGTGAAAAACAAGTTATAATTTTCTGATATATAATATCCCAAAATTGAAAATGCATCGGTTAATTATTACTGTAAGAAATGACATATTAATTTTTAGTGACTAAATTTATTTTCTCGTGGATTTCTATTCATATTTCTCTAACATACTGTGCATATTCCTAGATAACAATATTCATTTTCAAATTAGCACTTTGTTAATATCAAAACAATTTCAAAACGAAACCCAAAAGCCTTTGGATCATGCTATCTACCCCCTTCCCCTTCCCCTTTGCCACTCTTCCAACCCCAGTCAAGTTAACTAGTGGGAGCGTAGACACCGGCAACACCATTAGCGCTATCCCTTCACCGCCATCCACTCAACACTCCTCAAACAGAAATCCGTCATAAAATATAGAACAACACTCAAAACCCTAGATCTGGATTTTAGGTCAGAAACACCTGAAAAGTCAAAACTTTCATAGTTACACACCAGGAAACTAAAATCCTTGCATCAATCCAACAAAGATCAACATAATTTGTGATCCGGGAAAAAACAAGGACCCAAGGTGGGCCCTGTAAATATACATGTGGGCCTAAGTTGCAACGACCATCTCTGACCACTCCTGGATCCTAGGCTATCATTCCTAGGCCTAGCATGGAAAACTGCTTGGCTGCCCATTAGGGAAGCATCCCGTGTAAAGTTATGACTTTACCCCTAGCAAAATCAACTATAATACCCACCTACCCGCCTTGGAAAGTAGAAAGAAATCCTTTATTATGTATAATCAGTACTAAAAGGCACTTTTTCCCCTGCATTATCTCTTCTTGGGACCCAGCACTGATTTAACCGTCAGAGAAGCATTCCCCGGATCTCAATCCGAGGTGTGCCCTTTTTACAGGTTCAACACTCACGAAACGGATCGTCCAGTGTACAACCCACTCCATCACGTAAGCCCCCTCTTGTCCACGCCATCCTTAAAGAAACCAGAAACTTACAGAAATAGATTTGGCGCCGTCTGTGGGGAGGGAGTGGTGATAGATGATTGTAAGTGACGTCACTTGAGCACATTTCAAGAGAGACAAGGCTCTGATGACCAATGTCATGACAGCCCCCGTGGTACAAGATGCCTCAGAGAGCTCCCGGGCAAACCCTCGCTCAGTTGGGCAGCACCTATCCGAGCAGGAAGCCTACATCACAATGGATGCGCTAAAGAATTTCATGACCACTATGACTGACACCATCCTTCAGTAAAGAACTAAGCAAGTGAAGAAGACCATGGAGGTCATAAACTCCATGGGGCCACTACCTACCTTAGACTACGTGCCTACTGTGGGATGCGAGCTGTCTCATAGACATGCACCACCTGGGTCACTGCGTTGAAGTGATGAAGTAAAAGAAATCGCCCAACCAGAGAAGAACGAACGGTCTCGGGAAAGGAACCACGGCCGCTCAATAGTGGTAGATGCCCCACGATCTCGTCAGGCAGCCCTCGGTAAACTTGCAAACTCTGCAACTACGTCCACACTGTACACAACTCATTTTCACCGCATGGCTCGGTTTGAAGAATACGAGCAAACCTGAAGGCCTCGAGAAGGAACCTCCTAGAGGAGGCACACTCCAGAATGCCCTTCATCTCGGCAATGCACAAGCAGTCTGTCCACATGAGGTGCATGCCATCCTAGCCCTCGCAAGGCCAGTCACTCCCAACACAGTCATATGAGGCCAGCATCCCTCGAAGAAGCCCGTTGGTAGTAGAAGTGGGATGGTAATTAGATACTCCTATCAAGATATCAGCGACGGCTGTGCGGACAGGGCCAATATCTTTCTCTATTCCTTTCAACGCCGAAATAATCAATAGTCCCAGGTTCGACAAAGTCAAGATGCCCACAGTCGAGTTGTAAGGCGAGACATGGACCCCAAGGAGCACCTAATGGTGTATAAAGCTCAAATGTGCATCCAAGATGTGGATGACGCGGCTTATTGCCGATATTGCCCGGCTACCTTGAAAGGGGTGGCATAATCCTAGTTTAATGGTCTGACCTCAGGAAGTGTCTCCTACTTCCAAGACCTAGCAAATCGGTATGTCAGCCAGTTTATCACTAGCCGTAAGCAGAGGCAGACTAGTATTCACCTATCGAAGATCAAGCAAGGACCACAAGAGTCCATGGCAGATTTTGTGAAACAGTTCCATCAGTAGGTGGTCCTGATCCCTGACCTGGAGGATGGAGTAGCGTATACCTCATTTCTGAACGGATTGAAGAACGGACGGTTTAAGTTCTTCCTAGCCGAGCAAAAGGAAACTTCTCTTGCCGACGCATTGAGGCAGGCCGCTAATTTCATCAGAGCAACTGAAATATGCGCAGAAAATGTAGGCGCCTCGAAGAAGGGTAAAACCCAAGGTGATGGAAATGCCAGACGAGGCGACAAAAGGTCGAGGTTGGATATATGAGACTCCCGCTTCACGATGGACTCGAGGAGAATACTAATAGAGGTAAAGGGGCATCCCATGCTAAGAAAACCGCTGCCCATGACTACAGCGCCGAAGCCGCACAATGCGAGGAAGTATTGTGGGTTTCATGAGCAAAACAGTCATACCACCGCTGAATGCAAAGAGCTAAAGAAGGCCCTTCACCATCTCACTGACAAAGGACAGATAGATTGCTTTTTGAAAAGAGGGCCACGATTCCTTCGCAAAGAGTGCAACCCCAAGCACATAGAACCTTGAGATGAGGAGAGCTTCACTGAGATAGTAGCCACCACTGCTGGTGGGTATGCAGAGGGCATTACCCGGTCAGTATGGAAGGCCCAAATGCAGGGGACATAGCAAGTCCTAACGGCGGAATAGGGGAGCCGCATTACGGTCCTCGCTATGGTATTCAATGGTCGAGAAGACCTGCCTTTTTCTTTGCCCCACACCGACCCTTTGGAAGGTTAAGCTAAAAGTGGCAGATGCCCTTTGTCCGCCGAATTCTGATTGATACAGGCAGCTCTGTTGACATTATCACCTAGAATTATTTAAAAGATTTAGGCATCCAGCAAGGGTGATTACCCCCTTATACACCCCATTCTCGGCTTCAAAGGACAAGAGGCAAGCCCTACAGGAGTCAACCGACTCCCATTGCGGTTTGGGATAACGAAACCTAGAGGTGGATTTTTTGGCAGTTGATGTCCCCACGGTCTATAATTTCATCATGGGGCAACCGACCTTACACAGAGTAAAGGCCGTCATTGGATAGTACTTGCTCCAACTTCAATATAAAGCAGATGATGGTAGCGTTTGAAAACCTCGAGGGGATCATCGTATAGCCCCGGAGTGCTACCTTGTCAACATTCAACCATTGGTGGAACACTCGATCGAACGTGGGCCTGCTAAGCTACCGCCCTCAGATAAAAAACCATGGACTATGGCTCCTCTTCCCTCCGAAACCTTGGATATCTGTACCTTAACCCCGGCCGACCTTGGACGGCCGCGCCCGAAAACTGGCCATGGCTTAGAGGGAATTCCCCTTGATGAAAGATGGCGTGACTGCACAATTCAGCTGGGGTGAGAGATGGAGAACAATACCATGCACGCCTTACTAAGCCTCTTATAAGAATAGCAGGATATTTACGCCTTTGGCCCTAAGGAAATGTCAGGCATAGCCCCATGGTATTGGAGCATCGACTGAACGTAGACCTTGCTCATAAGCCTATAGTCCAGAAGAAAATGCATATGTGCCTTGAGCGGGCCGCAGCAGTGAAACGAAGGTATAGAAGCTACTGGAGGCAGGTTTCATTAAGGAGTGTGAGTTTCCCAAATGGATTTCGAATGTTACTTATTAAAAAGCCCAACGGGACATGGCAGATGTACGTTGATTTTATAGACCTGAATAAGGCTTGCCCAAAGGATAGCTATCCTTTGTCGAAGATAGACAAGCTTGTGGACGTCACAGCAGGGCATGCCATGCTAAGCTTTCTGAACACATTCTTGGAGTATCACTAGATTCCTCTATGTGCCGAAGATTTATTAAAGACTGCTTTCATATCCGACCAACTCCTGGTAAACAAAATCTTCAAGCCCCACCTTGGGAAAACCATGGGGATATATGTCGACGACATGATAGTCAAGAGCATGTAGGATGCGAAGCATGATAGGGATTTGCGAGGAATGTTCAAAATCCTTTGAACATATAGCATGAAGCTCAACCCTAAAAAGTGTGGTTTTGGGGTTCGGCAAGGAAAGTTCCAAGGTTTTATAATCAATAGTCGGGGAATAGAGGCAAATCCTAACAAAGTTAGGGTAGTACTAGACATGAAGCCCCCACGAAATATTAAGGAAGTCCAATGGTTGACTGAATGCGTTATGCCCTTAGGCCGTTTTATGTCAAAATCAGCTGACAAATGCCAACCCTTCTTTCGCATCCTTTGAAAGAACGCGAACTTCATGTGGGATAAAGAATCAAACGAAGCCTTCCAGTCATTGAAGGCATACCTCGCTCACCTGCCTAAGATAGCGAACCCAGTAAAGGAAGAGAAGCTCCTCCTATACCTTGCCATCTCGAAACAAGCAGTGAGTGTGGTCCTAGTGGTGGAAAGGGCTAAAGAGCAAATCCCTATATACTATGTAAGCCATGCTTTGGCAGGAGCCGAAGTAAACTAACCCCTAATTGAGAAGTTTGCTTACACCCTTGTGTTAGCCAGCTGGAAACTTTATTCCTACTTCGAGGCTTATAAAGTGACCGTCTTCATTGACTAACCATTGAAGAATGTTCTACTAAGACTAGACGCCTCGGGAAGGCTATTATAATGGTAGTGGAGCTATCTTAATATGATCTCACCTTCAAGGCACAGCGAGCGATCAAAGCCCAGGCCTTAGCTGATTTCTTGGCTAAAAATGTCAATGCCCCTACCAGGAGCCCAGGCCATAACCCTTGCCCATTGGAAATTATATGTTGACGGCTTCTCCACTAAAGATGGGAGTAGGGCTGATCTAGTCATTAAGACCCCCCCAAGGTGAAAGGCATGAACACGCCTTAAAATTTATATTGAAAGCTTCAAACAACGAGGCTGAATATGAAGCCCTAATAGCAGGGGTAGAATTGTGCTACATGGTCAGGGCAGATTTAGTTGAGGCCTATTGAGACTTGCAATAGGTAGTGAGTCAACTGAATGGGGACTGCGAGGTAAAGGACGGCACCATAAGGCATATGTCCACCGAGTGCGGGAGGCTACCAGTCTATTAAGGTATTTTTCAATAATGCATATATTGCGGTAGAAAAATTACCAAACAGATGCTTTATTGAAGCTAGCCAACTCCTCCGATGATGGTAAGCCGAAGCGAATCCGATGGAAAACTCTAACAGAAAGGAGCATTGAACCTCGTGAAGTCCTTTGGTTAGACGGGGGCTCTACCTAGATAGACCCCATTCGCGCATACTTCGCATATGACACGTTGCCACCACATGCAAAGGAGGTGGATTGAGTAAAGAAGCGGGCGAACTGGTTCCTCTATGATGGGATCCTATACAAACACTCCTTTTCCCATCCACTGCTGCATTGCATAACCCCAGAGATGGGACAAAAAATCCTTGAGGAACTCCACGAGGGAGTATGCAGCTCACGTATCAGTGGGCGTGTCCTTACGGTGGCCACCATATGAACTGGCTACTATTAGCCCTCTTTACTCGAGGACGCTGTGAGCTTAGTGCGCAAGTGCAACAAATGCCAAAAGTTTGCTCCCGTACAACAGAGGCCTACCACGCTGCTAATGCTAATTATTAGTCCTCTCCTATTCACCACTTGATGAACGGACATCCTCGGGCCATTTTCTAAGGCCACAAGTAAGTGTAAAATACTTATTCGTTACCGTGAACTACTTCATAAAATGGATCGAAGCAGGGGCTATCGCCTCCATCACCGCGGCCGACGTCAGGAAGGTTATTTGGAAAAATGTCATCACCCGTTTTGGTGTCCCAGAGCAATGATCTTTGACTATGGTCAACAATTTGATACGACTAAGGTCATCCACTACCTTAACAGCCTGGGATGTCAGATCAGATTCACGGCACTGGCCCAACCACAAAGCAACGGTCAGGCTAAAGCCATGAATAAGGTTATTCTCCACGGCTTGCAGAAGAAGTTGGACAAAGCTAAGGGCAAGTAGGTAGATGAACTGCATGGAGTCCTATGGTCTATCCGTACTAACAAAAAAACAGCTACAAGGGAGACCCCCCTTTTATGCTGACTTATGGGTCAGAGGCTGAGCTCCTTGCTAAGGTGGCACTTCACACACATCGTCTCACCACTTTCTAAGAAGAACTCAACAATACCACCCTTTGGGAAGCCCTCGGTTTACTCCCTTCTATTCGAGGTGAGGCACTCCTTCAAGAGGAAATTTACAAGCTCCATGTCGGTTGGCTCCATGATCGGGCAGTTAAACTCCAACCAATCAGAGCTGGCGACATGGTGCTTCGAAGATCAGAGGCCGTGGTTCAAGCGGGTGAGCATGGTAAGCTCATGGCCAACTAGGAAGGGCCCTACAATGTCACGGAGTGGGTGCGATTCGGCACATATTACCTCATGACCCTACGAGATGCCATCCCACATACATGGCATAGTAGTGATTTGCACGAGTATCATCACTAGCAGCACCCATCTTTTTATGCGGTTGATACAATGTAACAACCACATTTCCTAATAAGTGTAGCACGGATGTTGTCTGCCACAATCGCATGTCTCCCCTCCCCACTCCTCCTTAACCATTAGCCTTCCAGAGGGTAACAGTCTTACAATAGGGCCTAAGGGCCAGTTGTTACACTTTTAGCCCCCAAGAGGCTAAATGTCTCATTGCATAGCCTAGGGTCCGTCGTTATACCTTTAGCCCCGAAGGGGCTAAGGTTCTCAAAGCATGATCTAGGGGTCGGTCGCTACACCGTTAGCCTCCAAGGGGCTAAGGGTCTCAAAGCACAGCCTAGGGGCCGGTCGCAACACCTTTAGCCCCCAAGAAGCTAAGGGCCTTATCGGGTGGCCTAAGGGCCGATTGCTACACTGATAAGTGCTTAATACGTACATCTTTTTAGGACTATTTTGCTTCACTTTTAGGAGAATTTTGTGCTTAATGATGTTGCTTACTCTCCTATTCTCAATTTATGCTTGGGTGTAGTTGGTTTATGTGTTTCACAGGATTTTTAGCCTCTTTACCTAGCATTTGCTCTTTGATGGCTATGTTTTGACCCCCTCACGGTCATCCATAAGTTGCTACGCCCGTGGAGCAAGAAAAGAGCAAGAAACCAATTCCATCATAGACCACAGTCGGACCGTGGTGGATGCCACGGACCGTGGTAGGCCTGTAACAGTTGCCTCTTCGTTTTCCCTCGGCTATGTGGCTGAGATCAACTTGAATTTCCTATAAATAGCGACGTTCAATAGCGAAAGAGTGCAATCCCTAGCTAGTAAAGCAAGTTAGAGTTAGTCTAGTAAAGATTAGTTTAATTAATTTTCTCTCAAATTTTGTTCTTCGCTTTGTTTTGGTTTTGCTTTTTTGTGTGTTTTGAGTATGAGAGTTTTGATCCTGAGGTTGTTCTGAAGGCCTTGGTGAAGGCCATCTCAGTCGAACCCCTTTCGCTTAAATTTCACCGATTTTTGGTTAGTGGCTTTATCTGTTATCATGTCTGAGTAGTTTTCTTAGTCTAGGAATTTAGTAGTTTATGGAAGTGTATTGGATTATATTTTAGTTTATTCAATTATTCTTATTTTCATAATTGGTTTGATTTCGTTCTGCCAAGTGTTTGATATGTTGTAAGTTGATCTTTAGCCAAAATTTACTTGCGCACTTGAAACAATCGAGTGAATATTCGAAAGATGACATTTGGTTGTTGAACTATTTGAATAAACTTAGCATAACTTCGACTCAACAAAGAGATGTATATGTTAAGAGGGCTAGTAAGTAATCAATTATACTAAACTTGGATTAAGTCAAATTAGTTTGAAAGGATGACGTTTACTTAGTTTAGGCAAATTTGATTGATTTCGAAAC
This sequence comes from Carnegiea gigantea, assembly GCA_029747015.1. NCBI lineage: Eukaryota > Viridiplantae > Streptophyta > Magnoliopsida > Caryophyllales > Cactaceae > Carnegiea > Carnegiea gigantea. Next base: position 33,588 of record JAKOGI010003195.1, on the reverse strand, counting down.
AATAGATCAAGTTTCTGGACAAGATTACAATTCCTTGAAATTAACTAATTAGAGAATAGCACATGTTTATTAATGTTGATCCAATTCTCTTCCATAACTACTAAAATTCCTAGATGTCTTTCGCTTATTGATTTATACGAGTTCATTTGCAGTAGTTAATCAAAACCACTTGAAATAGAGTTTTGCTTAGCGCATTCTGACAAAACTAGGCTAGATATATTACTTTAGTCCCTGAGGAACGATATCTTTTATCTATACTATGACCACCTATGCGCTTGTGGCAATGGTTAAATTTTTGGCGTCATTGCCGGGGACTAAATTGCCAACTATTGAGTATTGTCTTACGCACATGACTAAGCATTTTATTGTTTTGTTTTGTTTTGCTTTCTTGTTATTTTTCTTTTTCCTGTTTAATTGCGCTGGTAGTGTTGGTGAAAGTGCCTGTAGGAATTTTTCCTGGTTTTTGCGAAGTTTGATTTTATATGAACCCGATCCAGAGATTGAGAGGACTTTTTACTTAAGAAGAAAAAGGAAAGGATCGAAGTGCAAAGGCGAGAGGCAAGAAGGAATTCAAACATGGCGGGTGAAGAAAGAAGGACCCTTTGAGATTTTGTTACTCCCAGAGTCCAAGGGATCGCTTCAAGCATAGCTCGGCCTGCTGTGGATGTCAATAACTTCGAGCTCAAGCCAGCAGTTATTTCCATGGTGCAGCAATCTTAGTTCGGCAGAACTCCTTTAGAAGACCCGAATCTCCACTTCTCAGTATTTTTAGTGGTGTGCGATACACTAAAGTTAAGCGGAGTCTCCAGTGATGCGATTTGTCTGTGCTTATTCCCTTTCTCATTGAGGGATAAGTTGACGGCTTGGTTGCACTCTTTGCCATCTAGTTGCATAACTACATGGAACGAGTTGAAAAGACCTTTTCTTGCCAAATTCTTTCCTCTGAGCAAGACAACAAGCCTGAGAAATCAAATCACCAACTTTCTCCAAAAAAAGGATGAGACACTCTATGAAGCCTGGGAGCGTTTTAAAGATCAACTGCGTTTGTGCCCTCATCATGGTCTTCAACATTGCATGATAATCCAAACCTTTTATAACGGTGTGACCCAAGCTGTGAGGTCCACTATTGATGTGGCGACAGGAAGAACTCTAATGAGCAAGACCCGAGATGAAGCCTATAACCTTATCGAGGAGATGGTGCTTAATAACTTCTAATGGTCCACTAAACGAGCCCAATCCGGGTGGGTTGGAGGTAAGCTTGAAGTTGATGCAATCACTTTATTTTCCGCTAAAGTAGATGCCATGACTAAAAGACTGGACCAAATGAATGTTAATGCTGTGAACTCAAGTGCCCCTTCCCCTTGTGAAATTTGTGGTTCAATTGAGCATATATATCTTAATTATCAAGTTGGCAGTCCTTTTTACCAAGACCCTAATGAAGTTAACTGTGTTTAAAACTTCGACCCGAGACCGATCAATGACCCTTACTCTAATACCTAATCCGGGTTGGAAGGATCATCTGAAGCTTTCTTATAGGTCGAGTCCAAATACTATAAATATGCCCCTATGAATGTTAGAGTACCCCCTGGTTTTCAAAGATCCTCATTCCCTTCTCAGATGCCCCAAAAGTCAAATTTAGAAGTAATGATTGAAAACATACTTATGGTATAATAGAAATAGGATGAGTACATTAAGCAATTAGCCTCTAAGGTTGATGTGCTTAGGACTCATAATAGGATCTTAGAAGCCCAAATTGCCCAAAAAGCTGCTTTTTCATCTGCACCCCCAGATAGGATTCCCAGTAAGCCTGAACCCAACCCTCGTGAGCATTGTAACTGTATCACCATGAAAGAGGATAAAGAAAACTCAATTGACCCGGAGGAAGTACCAATGGAAGAAGGCAGAGAGATAACTATGGCTCGCAGTAAGAAGAATAAATATGATGGCAAGACTACCACATTTATGGAGAATGACTCTATTAAGATCCTCTACCATTTTTTCCCCTAAGCTTCTGGACGCAGGTAGTTTTTATATCCCATGAATTGTGGGAAAAGTGGGGATTGAGAGAGGTCTATGTGATTTAGTTGCAAGTATCAACATAATGCCCTACTCTTCGTTTCATACGCTGCACCGAGGACCTTACTAGCCACCCCTTTTTCACTACAGTTAGCTGGTGGTTCTGTGACACAACCCATAGGCAAGTTGCAAGATGTGCATGTTAATATAGGAGACATTTGGGTGTTAGAAGACTTCATTATAGTCGATATACTTGAAACTAAAGACGCCCAAATTATCCTAGGTAGGCCCATTTTGGCGACAGCTGGTTGCTATATTGATGTGAGGGAGGCCGTATTTCTTTTGAGGTAAAGGGGAGATTTGCTGTGTTTAGTCATAGGAAGGAGGATGCGGTTTCTTCTCATTCTTCTATATTAGATGCATTACCCCTTTCCCCTAAGTATTATATGGAGGATGTCTTGAATGATGAAGATCCTCCTGATTTTGAATGGACTTCATATGAGGACCCTGACCAAGGCTATGCTAAGTTGGAGTTTTACGCTCCTACGCCACCTAACAAGCCCGAGGTTAAGACCCCCATTTCTAACGGTTCTTCGATGAGTGAGTATTGCAGGTTTGCAGAAGTTGTTCACTCTATGCCCCCTTTGAAAGGTTTTGATGTTGATTTTGATGCCAAGTTAAGCAAGTAGATGGAACCCCATCTGATGGGCTAAAAGAGCGATTTGTTTTGTAAGCGGATGGTGTATTGTGGCACCAAATTATGAAGATAAAGAACCTGCAGCCAGAACTGTTAAGATGGTACCTTCAACTAAAGAAGTTCGACTTTGTTTTTCGCAATAAGGCTGATCCGGCCTAGGCCTACAATAAGGGTCAAGCTCTTGACCTTAAAGAGCGTTTCTTAAAAGGCAACCCAAGCTTTCTTTTTTCCTTTTTTTATATTTTTGATTACTTTTCATAGTTATATATTAAAAAAAAGAAGAAAGGAACAAAATATATATATATATATACATATATATGAATAAAATGTTGGCACCACAGTTAGGAACACTAGAAATATGGTCGTGGGATGCTAACCTTGAGAAAACCAGAAAAAATTAGTGCCTGCAGACACCACAGGCCGTCTGTGGTGACTGCCATGGTCCGTGGTGGACTGCTATAGGCCGCGGTCTAGGTATTTGACTGCGGTGTCTTTTCCCTTTCCCTTCACTTCATCTTCTTTACTCGACTCTTTCTCTCTCTTTCGCCTTTCTCTCTTTCTAAAACCTTCATAACCAACACCTTCAATCTCCCTCAAATCTTCTCCATTTTTCTTCATTTTCACGCCAAATTCCTTCCTTTCACTTAATCTCCATATTTCATCATCAAAATCTCATCTCTTTTCTTCTTCTTCTTCAAAATTCATCTCACCCTCATTCATCCACCACACCCATCCTTTTGTCTCTCTAATTCTTCATATTTTTACTTATTTTCTTCAATTTTCTAGGTTTTGGTTCCTATTTTTGTTTTAGTTTTGTTTTTGGTTATGTTTTGTGGCCATGACACCAATTAAAAGGCAAAGGGCACCAAGGAGGTTGGTTCATCAAGTCATGCACCAACCTGACCTCAAAGGACATCTAGACCATCAATAAATGCGCGTGCTAGAGGTAATATTCTTCACCCTCTTGGTTTGGCTCATCCCGATCATATTGCTACATACAATTGTTTGAATGAACGTGTAGTAGTAGCAACGAGATACTATGATGAGGATTTGTTAGCCCAATTAGGAATGTTGGATGATATTCGTTGGTTGTTTGCAAAAGGTGGTATGAGCCACTTTTTAGAACTCAGAGAGCATACATACCGGGACTTGACCTTAGAATTTTTAAGTACACTCGATATCGAGGTCACTAGAGGGCCTCTATCAAGTTGGATATAGATTATTTTATTTGTAGGCTCAATTGTATGAACTAAACTTAATTAGGTACTTTCAGTAGTATATTTGGTTTTCCGCCAGCATTTTGGGGAGTGTTAGGTTCAGTACCAGTTCATCGAAATGTGCATATATCAGAAACCCTGCATTTGAGTAGGGCAGCGTATCCTTACTTGTTCTCTGTTTGCTAGGAATGATAGTATGAATGTCCCGAGATTGTCTGAGTTGTACTTTCTATCCTGTATGCTTGATGGTGTTCAACTTGACCCAGGTTCATTTTTAGCTGGACAATTGCACAGTGTTGCCGTTAGCATAAAATGTTCGTGGTCATTGGTGGAATTGTAACTACTATTACTAAATTCTTGGGCGTTAAGTCCAATCCTGAGGATAGAGTTTCTAGGTCTGAGCCGCTTGATCAAGCTGCTTTTCAAATTATGAATTTCTGTAAAGTTGAAGCTCACCATTTGTGTTGGATTTACCCTGGGGACCGGCTTTACCGGTTCCCAATGTCGATTGTACTACTTTGCTTTACCGGGCTAACCTTTACTGGGTACCTAGTCATGCGCATATCCCAATAACTCGCCCCACACTCTAGTCAAGCAGGACCTACTTCATCCTCTTAATCGTCCCCTCCTGACTATTTCGATATCCAAGACACCCTTAGATCTATTTAAGAGGAACAAGTTTCCCTTCGAGCTTTTGTTGCTTCTGAGAATGCTGCTCTTCGGGACTTTGTCCAAGAGCACCACGATGAGCTTCGTGGGTTGCTTGCTCCCCAGACACAATACTTCCAAGGCTGTAGCGCATGTCTAGAGACCTGGCAAGACTGACATGTCTCCTGTGGACAAGCACTCCATCCTCCTCTACCTTCTCTTCTCTGATCTTGTTTTCAGCCACTCCCCTACCCTTTTTTTTCAATTATGTGCCTACATTGAGGCCAATGTGTGATTCAAGCATGGGAGAGTTAGTTGTTATATTTGGCATCTGATGCCTTTTTTTGTTTAGTGTGTTTGTTTTTGCTTTGTAATTATTTTTAGTGGTGGTTTTTGTAGTTTTTGTTTTAGTATTGTGTTAATAGTGCATCTTGTTTTCTTCTAGGTTGCATTTTAGTTTCTTTCTTTTGTTAGTTTTTTTTGCATTTTAGTTTGCGTTGTTTGTTAAAAAAAAAAAGAAAAATCCTCCTATGATGATTTCTATAGATTTGGTAGCTTTCTTATGTTTAGTTTGATCCTTTAATTCGCCCAAATTGTGCATAAATGTTTGCAAGTTGGTTTTCAAAATGAATTCCATGTTTTGACCACATGTTGGATGTGAATTGTTTTTCTCCATTTACAAGATTTTGGCATGTGTTCACTAGTGAGCTAGTTTTGTCTTTAGTAGATGTGCCGTGAGACTTTGAGCCTTTAGAGACTGTTTATCATTATTAGTCTTATATTTCCTTCATATGTGACCCTGCCTTAATGTCATTTCTCTAGATTGCTTTGATTCTCATTCAAGATCACATTTTGTATATGCATTTAGGCAATATGATTGAGGCAGTTTTCTTTCTATGATTTAGCCAAATAGCCACCCGGGTTGTGTATTATATCCCTTGTTAGCGCCTTTGAGCCTATAACTGTTTTTCTTGATTTAAACCTCCTATTTTTAGCCTATGGCTAAATACTTGTCTTACCCTTAAGCTAAAGTTGGAGAAGCATTACATTCATTTGCATCACATTTGATAGGGCGTTAGCAAGGTGGATTGTTATTCTTTTCAGTGAATTTTGGCTGTTTGGTGCAGGGATGTAAATATTTGATAAATCCCTTATTTTATTGTGTAATGTTTAGAGAAGAGTTTGATTTTAAAGTTCATTATGGAATTCGTTTGGCTATTCCTTTTTGAAAAAAAAGGAAGAAAAAAAAGAAATGAGAATAAAGAAAAAAAGAAGAGAAACTAAAAAAAAAAAAGAGAATTAAAAATATTCAAAGAAAGTGATTAGCCTTGGTGGAAATGTAAGATATTTGTGATTTTCGACTCTATCTCTTTTAATTTGGGGATTTATTTTGTTGATAAGTTGACACGGTTGGAGAAGGATGTAGTATGATGCATTAGAATTATTTAAGCTCTTAGTCTTTAGCTTCTAGCTCCTCATTTTCAAAATGTTTGTTCCCCTCTTACCTTCGCCATAAGGCCCATTACATCCCTATGAAAGTCCTCATGATTGTTTAGTATATTTGCATTTTAGTGGTGGCAAATTTGAGAATCTTGTTAAGCCTATGGTAGATTTGTGTCCAAGGAATGAGAATTGAGAGAACCTTCATATGTGTACATTGTCAAACACATGAGTGTTGAGTGGCACATAACTATAGTGGATCTACCGGCCTTGCTATTCTTACTTGTTTCATATGCTAGAATGATTGCATTTAACACTTTGGGGGAAGATTGGTTCAAGTTTTGTATTGTGGTCAATTAAAAAGTTTTGGAAATTTCATTCCCTATTATGCTTATTAATGATATTTGTACCTTTTTAGGCTACCTATGGATCATCTTTGCCATTTGAATGTTACCTATGTCTATCTTGAGGAGGTTGTGCATAACTTTTTAGTTTTTGCATTGCTCGAGGACAAGCAACAATTTAAGCATGGAGGAGTCTGATAAGTGCTTAATATATACATCTTTTTAGGCTATTTTGCCTCGTTTTTGGGAGAATTTTGTGCTTCATGATGTTGTTCACTCTCCTATTCTCGATTTATGCTTGCTTGCAATTGTTTTATGTGTTTTGTAGGATTTTTAGCCTCTTTACCCAGCATTTGCCTTTAATGGCTGTGGTTTGACCTCCCCATGGTCATTCATGAGTTGCTACACACATGCAGCAAGAAAAGAGTAAGAAACCGGTTCCAGCATAGACCACGATCGGACTGTGGTAGATGCCACAGTTTGTGGTACCACAGCTCGTGATAGGCCTGTAACTACTACCTTTTCATTTTCCCTCGGCTGTGTGGTTGAGATCAACTTAAATTTCCTATAAATAGCGATATTTATCAGTAAAGGAGAGCAATCCGTAGCAAGGAAGGCAAGTTAGAGTTAGCCTAGTGAAGATTAGTTTAGTTTATTTTCTCTCAAATTTTGTTCTTTACTTAGTTTTGTTTTTGCTTTTGTATGAGTTCTGAGTGTGAGAGTTTTGATCCTGGGGCAGTTCGGAAGGCCTAGGTGAAGGTCATCTCACTCGAGCCCTTTTCACTCAGATTTCACCGATTCTTAGTTAGTTTGTTTGCCTTTTATCATGTCCAAGTAGTTTTCTTACTTTAGGAATTTAGTAGTTTATGGAATTATATTGGATCATATTTTAGTTTATTTAATTGTGCTTATTTTCATGATTAGTTTAATTTAGTTCTATCAACTGTTTGATATGTTGTGAGTTGATTTTTAGCCAAAATTTAGTTGCACACTTGAAACAATCGAGTGAACACCTGAAAGACAACATTTAATTGTTGGACTGCTTGAATAGACTTAGCATAACTTCAACTCAACAAAGAGATGTATATGTTAAAAGGGCTAGTAAGTATCGAATATATTAAACTTGGATTAAGTCAAATTAGTTTGAAAGAATGACGTTTGCTTTGTTTAGGCAAATTTGATTGATTTCGAAAGAATAGATCAAGTTTCTAGACAAGATTACAATTCCTCGAATTTAACCAATTAAAGATTAGCATATGTTTATTAATTTTGATCCAATTCTATTCCATAACTATAAAAATTCTTAGACGCTTTTCTCTTATTAATTTAGACGAGTTCATTTGCAGTAGTTGATCGAAATCACTTGAAATAGAGTTTGCTTAGCATAATCTGACAAGACTAGGGTCGATAGATTACTTTAGTCCTTAAGAAACGATATCTTTTATGTATACTATGACTACCCGTGCGCTTGCGGCAGTGGTCATACACCTTTGTCCCCCAAGAGGCTAGGGGTCTCATAGCATAGCCTAGGGTCGATCGCTAATAGCTCACACCCCCAATGGGCTACCGGTTTTGTGCCTGACTCTTACGGTTCCTACCTTATTGTTTGACCTAGACGCAAGAGATCGATAAGTCCCTATGCAAAATTATGTAATAGTATAAAAAGTAAAACAACAAGCAGTAGGAACACAAAGGTATCCAAAAGGAAATTGTTTTCATTGATACTTCATTCAGAATACAACCCCTAAGGAGTAAAGAGAAACAGAAAGAAAAGGAAGGAGGTGGCCATGATCCTAGGCATCAGGGTCTTCATCATCGTTGCCCTCTTTATCGCAACCGTCGAGATTGCGGTACTTTTGGGGTTATTTGGCTTGTCATCAGACACTTCATATGGAACACGACCTGGCCAGGGTCCTGACCAATTTGGTCGACACGGCAGTGCTATTCGACATAACGAATCCACACTTCAAAAAAGCCTTTTGGCTGGATGTCTACAGGGGCCAACATCTCTAAGAGCTCATGAAAAGCGCAGTCCATTCTTCCAGCTGGTAGTTTAGGTCTTCTTTTTCCTTCAACCACTCCTGCCTCTCTTTCTCTATAGTCTCATTCTCTTTTCCCAGTTTTTCCCAGTGGTGTTTATACTTAGTTTTTGAGTCTTCCACTTGGCATTCGCCTTCTTGGACAGGACAGACTTGTATCTCTTTGAACTGCACGATTGTAGGGTTAAGAAAGTGCTTGCTCGGCCGATCCCAGAGTCAGAACGCTCGTGCACCTTTGGGAAGCACGTACCTTCTGCAACAACTTCATGAGATGGGCCTTCGTAGGGCTACACCCTTTTTGTCGTAAAGGCTGAAGAATGGGACTCCGAAGAGTGGACCTCACCCTCCCGCTTTGATAAGCTAGAACTAGTAGAACACACCTCGATGCTCTGTCGTAAGGATTCAGAAGAGGACCATGAGTTAGTTGCTGAGTATCCTTAAGCCAGGTGTTCTGGGACCATCTTTGGCCAAGCGTTTTTTTCGTTCGGGCCATCTTCCGTTCCTAAACATCAGTCATATGAGAAACAATGATATCAATTTTCTAAAGATAAACCACCTCCTCTTCAATACTGAGGATGTTGGGAGTAGAGGCGTATGCACAACTAGACTAAGAGGGCGTTCCCAACTCACAGATGGGTACCGCATAGGGAATCTTTTTGAGTTTCCTAAACTTATTTTTGGGGGAAAAAAGGCTACCACCCGACCATCTATTTTGGCTGAGAGATTTGGAAACTCGGGGTGATGTCCCTCCTCTTGAAGGCAGCCAGCCCTTTGGGGATGGTCTCACTTGATGAACATGAGGATAACATAAATTACCTAATAAATACAAAAACAAGCTTCAAAGGGATATATAAAGGCACATAATTGTAAAGGTTGAAAGAAATTGAAGGCAAAGGTTGAAGATGAACAACCACATTTGAAGATTCAAAGAAAAGAGGGTTGAAGCTGAACAGCCACGTTTAAAGGTATAAAGGAAAGAGGTTGAAGGCTCAATAATAAAACTTAAAGGAAGATGGGAGTGGGGCGGAGCTTCTCTCTCTAAAGAACCTACTTCTCTCTCTAAAAACATAAAAAAGCAAACTTAAAATGGCCTCCACCGAAACCCCCACTCCTCTTATATAGAGAGAAGATGGCAGAGGAAGAGGCAATACACCCTCCAAGACATTGGCAGAGCTAGGGTGCCACCTGGGCACACGTGGCTCTCAGGCGCACCTTTAGCCCCAAAAGGGGCTAGGGGTCCCATAGCATAGCCTAGGGGTCGGTCGCTACACCTATAGTACTCAAGGGGCAAAGTGTCTTACAGCACGACCTAGGGTCAGTCACTACTAACCCCGAAGGGGTTCTGGGTCTTATAGCATAGCCTAGGGCCAGTTGCTAACAACTCAAGCCCAAGGTAGGCGTCACAGCACGGCCTATAGGCCAGTCGCTACACCTCTAGTCCCTAAGGGGCTAAGGCCCTCAAAGCACAGCCAAGGGTCGGTCGCTACACCTTTAGCCCCAAAAGGGCTATGGGATTCAAACCATGGCCTAAGGTCCGGTCACTATATATTTAGCCCCAAGGGGCTTCGTGTCCTCACGACTCAAAGTCGGTCGCTATAATGGACGGCCTAGAGCCGGTCGCTCACAGCTTTGAGCTATGACTAACAAGCATATAAGAGCGTTAATAGAAAGCCAAAGTCATTGAATGAAAGAGTGACTCTTCATTACCAATATAGATGATTACATAGTAGCTGTACAAGAAAAAAAAAAAGACAGAACGACAGAAGGTGAGCTACATCAAAGCCTATAGTTGCTCATCATCATCGTCACTAGATGGAGGAGAGGCGTCATTAGAGCCGGTGCTTTTGTCTTAGCTATTCGCGGGCATAGGCCCCTCTGCTGAAGCGGCCGGCCAGGCTGGCGAGCTATTAAAATATTGTTCCTATTGAGCTGTAGCCCGGCTTCAAAAATGAATCACCGCAGACCTATGTGGGCAGACTTCAGGTCCTCAGCCCGATCCCTGGTCAAAATGTCTAACTCCAACGGCTCGTGGACCACCATAGTGTAGAAGATGGCATGAAAGAACTCGGGGATATGGAAATCGCAGGCGGCCTCCTCAGCGTCGGCAGGGATGAAGTACGAACATGCATCACAATAATTCTTTGGACGTGGCCAAGGAGGGTGAGCGTCCCTTCTTAGGTGCCAGTTGAAAGTGTCCAAAATGTGAACGTCCATCTCCTTGGTGCTAAAAAAGTACGGAACACCATGATAGAGAAACTCTTAGCAAGGTGAAAGCCAAACAAAAGGGGTGGGCAACATTACCAAGCAAGCCCCATTTCTATACAAAAGCTGGGAGTCTTCCAATACAGCACTCAAACCTTAGGAACAAGTTCACCTCGGGAAACCCCACAGGCATCAAGATCGAAACACAGGTGTCAATATGTAATACGACATTTCTAATGAAAAGTTGTCTTCTAAAGTCTGCAGGTAGTCCCTTCTACAGGAACTCACCCCCCATTCTGCCTGATTACCCGTTCAGCTGGGTGTATAAGCAAAATGTGAGGGGCTAAATGATCCGAGTAAAAACAGGGACCAAGCTGGGCCCCTTAAATATACATGTCGACATAAGTTACAACAACCATCTCTAGCCACTCCTGGATCCTACGCTGTCATTCATGGGCCTAGCACAGGAAACCGTCCGGTGGCCT
>JAKOGI010003195.1:2500-17500 GCA_029747015.1 Carnegiea gigantea | reverse complement strand
TTGATATGTTTAGCTTCTATTCAAGATATTTAGCTAATATATGAAAAAGGATTAAAATCGAAGTCCTTTTAACGTGTTTAGCTTCCATTCGAATTGATTAACCGATGCGTGCAAATGAGCTAATTTTGAGGTTAATGAAATGTGTTTAGCTTCGAATCAAGTGGATTAGCTAACGCATGTTAAAGGAATTAGTCTCGAAGTTATATAAACGTGTTTAGCTTCGATTCGAGTTAAACTAGCTAATGCATGTAAACAAATTAAATTCGAAGCTATTGAAATATGTTTAGCTTTCATTCGAACCCTTTTTAGCACATTCATGCTTAGGAAAGTTACTTCGAAATGCATCGTATATGTTTAGAATCAAATTATGTTTGATTTACTGAATAAAGTGTTGTCGATTTATGGATAAATGTGGCTAAATGTACCTTGTTGTAACGCACCGCTGAATGGTGCTGGTTGCTCAGGTAAGAGCCTAAACCTTACTCCCTTTTTCATAAACTAATAGGATAATATGTTGTGATTAATGAATCGATGAATCAAGTTGGTAGTTGGATGGTTTGAGGAAAGAATCATGAGCGTTCGAGGTCCTGTGGTACGGTGCTTGTGAGGAGGGAGTTCGGGTTGTGAATTGACCGCAATCGTGTGGATTGCGAGGCCATGTGTGGCTCATTGTGTTGTTGAAATGATTATGAAGTGTTTGAATGTGAAACGTGTGAATCCCTTTCCCCTTTTATGTCTAAGATGCATTATGCGTGAAAGTGTGGTGATTTGACAAAGAACGTTTCTCGTGTTTTCAAACTAATAATAGCCATGATTAATAGCAAGCAATGGCCTATTTTCGCTATACAAACAGTATTTGGGAGTGAACCTGCTTGAACGAGGGAATCCCTAAAACAGTTTAGAAAAGTGTGAGTTATGTGATAAATGATTTTACCAAAAGACATAACAAAATTATTAGCCGTTATGGCCGATACGCTTTAAGTGGCTAAGATAATGTGCTGCGGACAATATGATATGATGTAATGTTAACCTAGGGGATAAGTCCGGATAAACCCTAGAGGCCCTGATGAGGGCTAATGTAATGGTCCGATATGTTATATGTAGCCATCCCGGGAGTAAGAGCTTAAGCGTGAGCGTTAGGTCTCACTATGGGGTCGAGAATAGTTCTCATCCAATCAGCACCCTGTAATGATCTTATGCCAGAAGTACTTTCGTACTAAGTTAAGAAAAGCAATTGGCCCTTTGCCATTTTAAACGATTAAAAAGGAAAGGAAGTTCTTTTTATGGGCCCAAAAGGCTATATGGAATGATGTATGAAAAGCTTATAAGGGTCGTTACACGACCAAACGAAATGAAACTTCCTTTGGAGACTAAAAAAACGTTTTCAACGAAAGAAAGAAAGCTTTCAATGAATGAGTTATGAAATGATCCTCAAGCATGTTTGAATGTGGATTCTTAGCCTATGTATTAAAGGAAAGCTTTCAATGGATGCATTATGAATGAACGTTGATATGTGAATAGCAGGCGAGGGTGTCATATAGCTTAATATGATGTTTAAAGGTACTTAAATGCTTGATATGTGTTTAGGTGTGGGATATGTATATTATATGAACGAACGTTGATATGTGAATAGCATGCGAGGGTGTCATATAGCTTAATATGATGTTTAAAGGTAGTTAAATGCTTGATATGTGTTTATATGTGGGATATATATATTATATGAATGAACGTTGATATGTGGATAGCATGTGAGGGTGTCATATAGCTTAATATGATGTTTAAAGGTACTTAAATGCTTGATATGTGTTTATGTGTGTGATATGTATATTATATGAATGAAATGCCAAGAAAAGTGTATTTATGAAAAGGGATAACCTTATATACACATCATATGATTGAGCGTTCATGCGTAGTTTAAATGGAGTGTTAGGAAGTTATGTTATGAAAAGAAAAGATCCTTATACTTAGCCTTCTTCGATGCTTACTCGCGTGCCTAACTGCTTGCTAGAAAAGAATTCCGTCATTGAGGAACCTAGAAATATGACTGAGTGGTCGAAGTAAAGTTTATGTTTAATGATCCTCCCATAAAGGTTCTATGAATATCTATTATGATAGTAAAGTATGGAAACGTGATATGTTACTAGTAAAGATAGTATTACCTGCAACGGTTTTGGTTTTAAGGGGGTTGGGGGACACTCACTGAGCGTGTGGTTGCTCATCCGATTACTCTTTCCCCTTTTCCCCAGGTTTTCTTTCTGACAGGAAGAAGTTGAGTCAGATAAGTCCAGAAGGAACCTATTGTTGCTTACAAGGCGTCGTATGTGCTCATTTGAAGGGATCTTACGTGTTTAATGAAGTCATGTAATGTACTCTTAGTTTATAAAGGTCTGTAAACGATTATTCTAGTTCATGTAATGCATATGGTATAAAGGTCGCTCTGTATGGCCGCCTGAGCCAACCATCAAGTTAGTTAGATGTCTTCTTGGTTTAATTTAACTATGTTTTGGGATGTAAATCTTAATACTCCGGTTTTGCTAACCGTTGAGTTGTATCTTCTATTTCTTCTTTATTCATGAATCAATCTGGTTGGTGCACTCCGAGCGAGTGGCTCGTTGAGTTATGAACTCCGGCGTGTGGCCGTTGAGCTATGTTTTAAATGTTTTGCGCTTCCGTTGATTTACATGGACTTATTGTAAGGCTTTTAGCTTGAAAATGGTCAGTTTTTAGGGGGAACTCTGCCCGTTTCGTCCCAGGAATTAAGTAAGAGGTTAGGAAAGCGTAATGCTTCTGGCCTAGGGGCTAGGGGTGTTACATTGATGGTATCAGAGCAAACGTCCTGCGACCATAGGCCGCGACCTGAGTCTTGCATTTCATCTAGTCGCCTAAGAACGTATTTAGGATAAGGTGCTATATGTCATGCCTTTGTGTGCAAATGCGCTCCTTGTTGTGAAAGTCGGTGCGTCTAATGGGCTATGCATGGCCTTAGTGAACTTATTGATTGCATAAGTGAGCCTTATATTAGAGTGTGGACTGAATGACTCGTGTATTCGTGAATGAGCTAAGTGTTAGCTTAGCAGCGATTGCCTTATAAATGCGCCTTGATTATTTAAATTAAAGGTTTAAAGTGTACTTGGGTTGAACTCAAACGGTTAAAAATGTTTGAACTCTAAGCATATTCTTACCCCTAAGGTACGATTTGCTCCTCGGGCCCTATAATGGAGTGAGTAGACGTACTTAATGGTTGGTAGGGATAGGCTGGAGGTAGTTGGACTATTTCTCATTTGAAAACCTAGAGATTTTGAAAGTTGAGACTTTTCTAAATAGTGAATTAAGATGTTTGCTTTGCATTGAAAGACCCTTCTAATTATGTGGTTAGGTTTTAATGCCGCATTTGAAAGCTTACATTTGCTTTATAATCATACTCGAGTCTCTGCTACTGTTGTAAGTTTCTATGCGCAACTAAACGTTTTGGATGTCTATCTGCCAAGATGCATATGTTGCTTGATGTGTAAATGACAAGTTATAAGCGACTAAGAATTACCCCTCTTGACTAAAAGCTTCTTTTTGACAATAAACCTTTTTACGTGAATGTTTGATTGTCAAGAACGATGAGTGATAGTTTCGTGTGTGCGCATGCCAATATGAGTGATTGTGGTAGAGTCCTGTTGATTGTGACCCAAGTGTTATCCCATACGTGTTATTGACACTTAGATTCGTTCTTACGCCTATTAGTCGGTTGATGGCTAATTTTTAATGATTTTGACAAGTTTTATGACATGCCTTGACCTTAGTTTGCAAATGAGAAATGCAATCCTGTATGCCCTTCTAAATGACCCCTTATGTGACATTAGCTGTGAACTTGAAACCATGGCATATTGCACAACGTACGGACCTCGAAAGCTTATATAGTCACTTAGAATGATATACAGGGCCAACTGTATGTTTATTAACTGACGGTAAAGTAAGTAAGCTATGTGGTGCTTCTTCGACTTGATTCTTATTGGGTATGTCACTTAATTGGCCAAAGAATTCAACCTACATCAGTTGTTGCTTCGTGTAGTCATAGTTAGCTAATCACTGCATAGCATATAGTCCTTATGTTGTGGTTAAATTACTGATTGTGCACATATACCATAGTGTGATTGCGCAATTGTAACCTTTACTTTGAAATGTTTATCTCTGAATGCATCATTGAATGGCATGCTAGAATAATCATGATTGTAAGGGAGTTACTCATCTTTTATTCGAACTAAGGTCTATGCCTCTTATGTTTGATTGACTGGCTAGTTACTTATATGCCTAGTAAAAAGATCATGTGACGTAGGAGTTCGCATTCACAATTGTATATGCCTTGTACATTCTATACTTTAGCCACACCACGTGCTAGCACATCCGTGACTCTAGTTGGATGCTTGACCTTAAGGCATATGAATGGATATGTGGGGGAAAAAAAAAAGAAAAATCAATCAACCCCTGGCAAGGTTCAACCGAGTGTCCTGGCATAATAAGATTGAGTTAGCTTGTATTGTGTTGTGCATGATAAGCTTTAGGTGATACATGATATGAAAACCTTGAATGATGCTTCACTAGACATAATGCGTGCTGCTGATGCTGTCTTACCATACCTTGGCTATTATGTGAGGCTATCCCTCCAACTAGTTATCTGGTAGCTAGGCCTGGTACCGTTTTGTATATTACCATTACTATTTCTCAAGATGCGTCTATATATGCACGTATTCACCTATGAGCACCTCAAATGTGTTGGTTGAACTTAGAGTCATATAGGAGTCTTTGCCATAACCTTTCATTGAGTTGTGAGGCGTAGTTGTTAATATAACCAACCAAAATGATGTATGAGTTGTAAAAAGGCAACACTAGCCATAAAAACCTTGTACCAAACCCACCACAACCCAGAAACCATATATTTACTCCCCTATACAATTGATGTGTGGATCTGTACGGACCTATTACTGCGCATCGACCCATATTCTTATTATGTAACCTCCCAAGTTATATCCTTGCGTGATTAATGGCGGTCGAACTTGTTATACTCTTTCATGTTGTTTACCACATATACATGATGGATTAATTCATGCTGCATGTAATTCTTGGGTAAAAACATTGCGTTATCGATTTCATGTGATGTCATTATGCTAAGGTGATCCTACGTAATGCTTTGAGTTGCTCTTATCACTCTAGAGTGTCAAGGGGTCTCAGGGTTAACCATTATGACCTTTGATTGTTGCGGCTTGAAGTCACACCCTTGGACGCCAACCCATAGCGATACATGTGCATAGAACTCCTTGTCATGATACGAGTAGTGTGTGGGTGATTCAAAGTCCTCATCCCTTTTTGAAATAAGTTTAATATGGTTTTCCACGCCAACTCATTTGCCTCACTTCAATGCGATTTGCCCTCGGCGCCTAAATAGAGTGAGTAGACGCTTGAAGAGATTGGCGAGGAGGAGACTGGATACCATAAGACATTTTCTTTTGATTTAAAAAGAAGTGGTGATTGCAAAATGAAACCTTTTGGAAACCCATCGTGCAGACCTTACCTGCGTGCGTTCATTTTAGGAAAAACTGAACTTAGATTTGGAATTTCGAGGACGAAATTCTTTTAAGGGGGGAAGAATGTAAGACCCACCTTCGTTATTTTTACGTTAAGTTGCCTGTCTTGCTTTTACGTTATGAAATCGTATTTTTAGTAACTGTGTCAGTTTTTAATGATTAAATTCATTAAAAAGAACGATTATTTGATTAATGTTATTATCGATGTTACTTATTTATAAAATTATCGAATCAACGCTAAACTAAGTTTTTAAAATCATTTTCCGCTTTACTTGGCCGATTTCCAACGTTTAAACTGAAATGTTAATTGTGGGTCGTTTCAATTCGGGTTTAGCCTAACCATTAGCGAGTACGGGACCAGAATTTAGTTGAATGTTGTTAGTTTAAACCAAAACAACCAAAAAAAAAAAAGAAAAGAAAAAGGATTGAAAAGGGGAGGGGAGACCTAAGTCGGGCAGGACACCCCTCCCACACGCTCGCTCTCTCTCTCTCTCTCTAACGCGTCTCCCTCTCTCTCTGGGGCCACGGTCGCCGGTGGGTCTCATCGCCGACTACCACCTGTCGCCGGCGAGAGAAAGGGACGACCGGTCCCCTCAGCCACGCCAACCACCGCCCAAACCTCCCCACCCCTCGTCCTCCACGTCGCACGGCCAGAAACTGACCCAGACACGCGTCCACCACCAGAAATTGACCATCCACGTGCCGAAATCTGGTGACCCACCTCCATCCCAGCCTCCTCTATAAATTAGAGCTAAAAATCGAGCCTCAATTCGCCACAAGCATCACCAAATCCGGGGCTAGGGTTTGAATTTGCAGGCTGACGGGCTTGGGTTCGGGTTTAGCAGCGTGGGAGCATTGGTATTTACTGTTTGAGGTTGAAATTAGGCTAATCCCAGTGAGTGTTTCTCACCTCCTAAGTTATTACTATTTTCGAAGTTAATTTTTAGCAGTTTGATGTTGCATGTCAAGTTAGGGCTTGTTAAATTCGTTAGAAATGGCAAGAAATAAGTTATTCATACTTGGGTTCGAATCAATTGGTTGTTTCATGTCTGAAATTGAGAATCGATGTGAATTCTGTACATAAACCGTAGTCTTGCGTGAACAGTGAATTCGAATTTATATGGACATATTTAGCTTTGATTCGAGGTAATGAGTTATTGTTTAAAACGGAATTAAAATCGAAGTTAATTTAACGTATTTAGCTTCGATTCGAGTTAATGAGTTATTGTCCGAAACGGAATTAAAATCGAAGTTAATTTAACGTATTTAGGTTCGATTCGAGTTAATGAGTTATTGTCCGAAACGGAATTAAAATCGAAGTTAATTTAACGTATTTAGCCTCGATTCGAGTTAATGAGTTATTTTTTAAAACGGAATTAAAACGAAGTTAGTTTGATATGTTTAGCTTCTATTCAAGATATTTAGCTAATATATGAAAAAGGATTAAAATCGAAAGTCCTTTTAACGTGTTTAGCTTCCATTCGAATTAATTAACCGATGCGTGCAAATGAGCTAATTTTAAGGTTAATGAAATGTGTTTAGCTTCGAATCAAGTGGATTAGCTAATGCATGTTAAAGGAATTAATCTCAAAGTTATATGAACGTGTTTAGCTTCGATTCGAGTTAAACTAGCTAATGCATATAAACAAATTAAATTCGAAGCTATTGAAATATGTATAGCTTTCATTCGAACCCTTTTTAGCACATTCATGCTTAGGAAAGTTACTTCGAAATACATCGTATATGTTTAGAATCAAATTATGTTTGATTTACTGAATAAAGTGCTGTCGATTTATGGATAAATGTGGCTATATGTACGCTTGTTGTAACGCACCGCTGAATGGTGCTGATTGCTCAGGTAAGAGCTTAAACCTTACTCCCTTTTTCATAAGCTAATAGGATAATATGTTGTGATTAATGAATCGATGAATCAAGTTGGTAGTTGGATGGTTTGAGTAAAGAATCATGAGCGTTCGAGGTCCTGTGGTACGGTGCTTGTGAGGAGGGAGCTCGGGTTGTGAATTGACCGCAATCGTGTGGATTGCGAGGCCATATGTGGCTCATTGTGTTGTTGAAATGATTATGAAATGTTTGAATGTGAAACGTGTGAATCCCTTTCCCCCTTTTATGTCTAAGATGCATTATGCGTGAAAGTGTGGTGATTTGACAAAGAACGTTTCTCGTATTTTCAAACTAATAATAGCCATGATTAATAGCAAGCAATGGCCTATTTTCGCTATACAAACAGTATTTGAGAGTGAACCTGCTTGAACGGGGGAATCCCTAAAACAGTTTAGAAAAGTGTGAGTTATGTGGTAAATGATTTTGCCAAAAGACACAACAAAATTATTAGCCGTTATGGCCGATACGCTTTAAGTGGCTAAGATAATGTGCTGCGGACAATATGATATGATGTAATGTTAACCTAGGGGATAAGTCCGGATAAAACCTAGAGGCCCTGACGAGGGCTAATGTAATGGTCCGATATGTTATATGTAGCCATCCCGGGAGTAAGAGTTTAAGCGTGAGCGTTAGGTCTCACTATGGGGTCGAGAATAGTTCTCATCCAATCAGCACCCTGTAATGATCTTATGCCAGAAGTACTTTCGTACTAAGTTAAGAAAAGCAATTGCCCCTTTGCCATTTTTAAACGATTAAAAAGGAAAGGAAGTTCTTTTTATGGGCCCAAAAGGCTATATGAAATGATGTATGAAAAGCTTATAAGGGTCGTTACACGACCAAACGAAATGAAACTTCCTTTGAAGACTAAGAAAAACGTTTTCAACGAAAGAAAGAAAGCTTTCAATGAATGAGTTATGAAATGATCTTCAAGCATGTTTGAATGTGGATTCTTAGCCTATGTATTAAAGGAAAGCTTTCAATGGATGCATTATGAATGAACGTTGATATGTGAATAGCAGGCGAGGGTGTCATATAGCTTAATATGATGTTTAAAGGTACTTAAATGCTTGATATGTGTTTAGGTGTGGGATATGTATATTATATGAACGAACGTTGATATGTGAATAGCATGCGAGGGTGTCATATAGCTTAATATGATGTTTAAAGGTAGTTAAATGCTTGATATGTGTTTATATGTGGGATATATATATTATATGAATGAACGTTGATATGTGGATAGCATGCGAGGGTGTCATATAGCTTAATATGATGTTTAAAGGTACTTAAATGCTTGATATGTGTTTATGTGTGTGATAAGTATATTATATGAATGAAATGCCAAGAAAAGTGTATTTATAAAAAGGGATAACCTTATATACACATCATATGATTGAGGGTTCATGTGTAGTTTAAATGGAGGGTTAGGAAGTTATGTTATGAAAAGAAAAGATCCTTATACTTAGCCTTCGATGCTTACTCACGTGCCTAACTGCTTGCTAGTAAAGAACTCTGTCGTTGAGGAACCTAGAAATATGACTGAGCGGTCGAAGTGAAGTTTATATTTAGTGATCCTCCCATAAAGGTTCTATGAATATCTGTTATGATAGTAAAGTATGGAAACATGATATGTGACTAGTAAAGATAGTATTGCCTGCAACGGTTTTGTCTTTTAAGGGGGTTGGGGGACACTCACTGAGCGTGTGGTTGCTCATCCCATTACTCTTTCCCCTTTTCCCCAGGTTTTCTTTCTCACAGGAAGAAGTTGAGTCAGATAAGTCCAGAAGGAACCTATTGTTGCTTACAAGGCGTCGTATGTGCTCATTGGAAGGGATCTTACGTGTTTAATGAAGTCATGTAATGTACTCTTAGTTTATAAAGGTCTGTAAACAATTATTCTAGTTCATGTAATGCATATGGTATAAAGGTCGCTCTGTATGGCCGCCTAAGCCAACCATCAAGTTAGTTAGATGTCTTCTTGGTTTAATTTAACTATGTTTTGGGATGTAAATCTTAATACTCCGGTTTTGCTAACCGTTGAGTTGTATCTTCCATTTCTTCTTTATTCATGAATCAATCTGGTTGGTGCACTCCGAGCGAGTGGCTCGTTGAGTTATGAACTCCGGCGTGTGGTCGTTGAGATATGTTTTAAATGTTTTGCGCTTCCGTTGATTTACATGGACTTATTGTAAGACTTTTAGCTTGGAAATGGTCAGTTTTTAGGGGGAACTCTGCCCGTTTCGTCCCAGGAATTAAGTAAGAGGTTAGGAAAGCGTAATGCTTCTGGCCTAGGGGCTAGGGGTGTTACATTGATGGTATCAGAGCAAAGGTCCTGCGACCATAGGCCGCGACCTGAGTCTTGCATTTCATATAGTCACCTAGGAACGTATTTAGGATGAGGTGCTATATGCCGTGCCTTTGTGTGCAAATGCGCTCCTTGTTGTAAAAGTCGGTGCGTCTAATGGGCTATGCATGGCTTTAGTGAACTTATTGATTGCATAAGTGAGCGTTATATTAAAGTGTGGACTGAATGACTCGCGTATTCGTGAATGAGCTAAGTGTTATCTTAGCAGCGATTGCTTTATAAATGCGCCTTGATGATTTAAATCAAAGGTTTAAAGTGTACTTGGGTTGAACTCGAACGGTTGAAAATGTTTGAACTCTACGCATATTCTTACCCCTAAGGTACGATTTGCTCCTCGGGTCCCGTAATGGAGTGAGTAGACGTATTTAATGGTTGGTAGGGATAGGCTTGAGGCAGTTGGACTATTCCTCATTTGAAAACCTAGAGATTTTGGAAGTTGAGACTTTTCTAAGTAGTGAATTAAGATGTTTGCTTCGCATTGAAAGACCCTTCTAATTATGTGGTTAGGTTTTAATGCCGCATTTGAAAGCTTGCATTTGCTTTATAACCACACTTGAGTCTCTGCTACTGTTGTAAGTTTCTATGCGCAACTAAACGTTTTGGATGCCTGTCTGCCAAGATGCATATGTTGATTGATGTGTAAATGACAAGTTATAAGCGACTAAGAATTACCCCTCTTGACTAAGAGCTTCTTTTTGACAATAAACCTTTTTACGTGAATGTTTGATTGTTAAGAAGGCTGAGTGGTAGCTTCGTGTGTGCACATGCCAATATGAGTGATTGTGGCAGAGTCCTGTTGATTGTGACCTAAGTGTTATCCCATACGTGTTATTGACACTTAGATTCGTTCTTACGCCTGTTAGTCGGTTGATGGCTAATTTTTAATGATTTTGACAAGTTTCAAGACATACCTTGACCTTAGTTTGCAAATGAGAAATGCAATCCTGTATGCCCTTCTAAATGACCCCTTATGAGACATTAGTTGTGAACTTGAAACCATGGCATGTTGCACAACGTACGGACCTTGAAAGCTTATATAGTCACTTAGAATGATATGCAGGGCCAACTGTATGTTTTATTAACTGACGGTAAGTTATGTGGTGCTTCTTCAACTTGATTCTTATTGGGTATGTCACTTAATTGGCCAAAGAATTCAACCTACATGAGTTATTGCTTCGTGTAGTCATAGTTAGCTAATCACTGCATAGCATATAGTCCTTATGTTGTGGTTAAATTACTGATTGTGCACGTATACTATAGTGTGATTGCGCGATTGTAACCTTTGCTTTGAAGTGTTTATCTCTGAATGCATCATTGAATGGCATGCTAGAATAATCATGATTGTAAGGGTGTTACTTATCTTCTATTCGAACTAAGGTCTATGCCTCTTATGTTTGATTGAGTGGCTAGTTACTTATATGCCTAGTAAAAAGATCTTGTGACGTAGGAGTTTGCATTCGCAATTATATATGCCTTGTACATTCTATACTTTAGCCATACCACGTGCTAGCACACCCGTGACTCTAGTTGGATGCTTGACCTTAAGGCATATGAATGGATAGGTGGGAGGGGAAAAAAAAAAAAACAATCAATCAACCCTTGGCAAGGTTCAACCGAGTGTCCTGACATAATAAGATTGAGTTAGCTTGTATTGTGTTGTACATGATGAGCTTTAGGTGATACATGATATGAAAACCTTGAATGATGCTTCGCTAGACATAATGCGTGCTGCTGATGCTGTCTTACCATACCTTGGCTATTATGTGAGGCTATCCCTCCAACTAGTTATCCGGTAGCTAGGCCTGGTACCGTTTTGCATATTACCATTACTATTTTTCAAGATGCGTCTATATATGCACATATTCACCTATGAGCACCTCAAATGTGTTGGTTGAACTTAGAGTCATATAGGAGTCTTTGCCATAACCTTTCATTGAGTTGTGAGGCGTAGTTGTCAATATAACCAACCAGAATGATGTATGAGCTGTAAAAAGGCAACACTAGCCATAAGAAGCTTGTACCAAACCCACCACAACCCCAAAACCATATATTTACTCCCCTATATAATTGATGTGTGGATCTGTACGGACCTATTACTACGCATCGACCCATATTCTTATTATGTAACCTCCCAAGTTATATCCTTGCGTGATTAATGGCGGTCGAACTTGTTATACTCTTTCATGTTGTTTACCACATATACATGATGGATTAATTCATGCTGCATGTAATTCTTGGGTAAAAACATTGCGTTATCGATTTCATGTGATGTCATTATGCTAAGGTGATCCTACGTAATGCTTTGAGTTGCTCTTATCACTCTAGAGTCTCATGGGGTCTCAGGGTTAACCATTATGACCTTTGATTGTTGCGGCTTGAAGTCACACCCTTGGACGCCAACCCATAGCGATACATGTGCATAGAACTCCTTGTCATGATACGAGTAGTGTGTGGGTGATTCAAAGTCCTCATCCCTTTTTGAAATAAGTTTAATATGGTTTTCCACGCCAACTCATTTGCCTCACTTCAATACGATTTGCCCTCGGCGCCTAAATAGAGAGAGTAGACACTTGAAGAGATTGGCGAGGAGGAGACTGGATACCATAAGACAATTTTCTTTTGATTTAAAAAGAAGTAGTGATTGCAAAATGGAACCTTTTGGAAAACCACCGTGTAGGTCTTGCCTGCGTGCGTTCATTTTAGGAAAAACCGAACTTAGATTTGGAATTTCGAGGACGAAATTCTTTTAAGGGGGGAAGAATGTAAGACCACCTTCGTTATTATTACGTTAAGTTGTCTGTCTTGCTTTTACGTTATAAAATCGTATTTTTAGTAACTGTGTGAGTTTTTAACGGTTAAATTCATTAAAAAGAACGATTATTTGATTAATGTTATTATCGATGTTACTTATTGATAAAATTATCGAATCAACGCTAAACCGAGTTTTTAAAATCGTTTTCCGTTTTACTTGGCCGATTTCCAAAGTTTAAACTGAAATGTTAATTATGGGTCGTTTCAATTCGGGTTTAGCCTCACCATTAGCGAGTACGGGACCAGAATTTAGTTGAATGTTGTTAGTTTGACCCAAAACAACCAAAAAAAAAAAAGAAAAGAAAAAGGATTGAAAAGGGGAGGGGAGACCTAAGTCGGGCAGGACACCCCCCCCACACGCTCGCTCTCTCTCTCTCTCTCTCTAACGCGTCTCCCTCTCTCTCTGGGGCCACGGTCGCCGGTGGGTCTCATCGCCGACTGCCACCTGTCGCCGGCGAGAGAAGGGGATGACCGGTCCCCTCAGCCACGCCAACCACCGCCCAAACCTCCCCACCCCTTGTCCTCCACGTCGCACGGCCAGAAACCGACCCAGACACGCGTCCACCACCGAAAATTGACCATCCACGTGCCGAAATCCGGTGACCCACCTCCATTCCAGCCTCTTCTATAAATTAGAGCCAAAAATCGAGCCTCAATTCGCCACAAGCATCACCAAATCGGGGGCTAGGGTTCAAATTTGCAGGCTGACGGGCTTGGGTTCGGGTTTAGCAGCTTAGGAGCATTGGTATTTACTGTTTGAGGTTGAAATTAGGCTAATCCCAGTGAGTGTTTCTCACCTCCTAAGTTATTACTATTTTCGAAGTTAATTTTCAGCAGTTTGATGTTGCATGTCAAGTTAGGGCTTGTTAAATTCGTTAGAAATGACAAGAAATAAGTTATCCATACTTAGGTTCGAATCAATTGGTTGTTTCATGCCTGAAATTGAGAATCGATGTGAATTCTGTACATAAACCGTAGTCTTGCGTGAACAGTGAATTCGAATTTATATGGACGTATTTAGCTTCGAATCGAGTTAATGAGTTATTGTTTGAAACGGAATTAAAATCGAAGTTAATTTAACGTATTTTGCTTCGATTCGAGTTAATGAGTTATTGTCCGAAACGGAATTAAAATCGAAGTTAATTTAACATATTTAGCTTCGATTCGAGTTAATGAGTTATTGTTTAAAACGGAATTAAAATCGAAGTTAATTTAACGTATTTAGCTTCGAATCGAGTTAATGAGTTATTGTTTGAAAAGGAATTAGAAACGAAGTTAGTTTGATATGTTCAGCTTCTATTCAAGATATTTAGCTAATATATGAAAAAGGATTAAAATCGAAGTGCTTTTAACGTGTTTAGCTTCCATTCGAATTGATTAACCGATGCGTGCAAATGAGCTAATTTCGAGGTTAATGAAATGTGTTTAGCTTCGAATCAAGTGGATTAGCTAATGCATGTTAACGGAATTAATCTCAAAGTTATATAAACGTGTTTAGCTTCGATTTGAGTTAAACTAGCTAATGTATGTAAACAAATTAAATTCGAAGCTATTGAAATATGTTTAGCTGTCATTCGAACACTTTTTAGCACATTCATGCTTAGGAAAGTTACTTCGAAATGCATCGTATATGTTTAGAATCAAATTATGTTTGAGTTACTGAATAAAGTGTTGTCGATTTATGGATAAATGTGGCTATATGTACGCTTGTTGTAACGCACCGCTGAATGGTGCTGGTTGCTCAGGTGAGAGCCTAAATCTTACTCCCTTTTTCATAAGCTAATAGGATAATATGTTGTGATTAATGAATCGATGAATCGAGTTGGTAGTTGGCTGGTTTGAGGAAAGAATCATGAGCGTTCGAGGTCCTGTGGTACGGTGCTTGTGAGGAGGGAGTTCGGGTTGTGAATTGACGGCAATCGTGTGGATTGTGAGGCCATGTGTGGCTCATTGTGTTGTTGAAATGATTATGAAGTGTTTGAATGTGAAACGTGTGAATCCCTTTCCCCCTTTTATGTTTAAGATGCATTATGCGTGAAAGTGTGGTGATTTGACAAAGAACGTTTCTCGTATTTTCAAACTAATAATAGCCATGATTAATAGCAAGCAATGGCCTATTTTCGCCATACAAACAGTATTTGGGAGTGAACCTGCTTGAACGGGGGAATCCCTAAAATGGTTTAGAAAAGTGTGAGTTATGTGATAAATGATTTTACCAAAAGACACAACAAAATTATTAGCCGTTATGGCACATACGCTTTAAAGTGGCTAAGATAATGTGCTTCGGACCATATGAAAAGAATGAAAAGAATGAAAAGAATGATGTTACCCTAGGGGATAAGTCCGGATAAACCT
>JAKOGI010003194.1:0-63226 GCA_029747015.1 Carnegiea gigantea | reverse complement strand
TTATTTTTTTTAATCACAGCATCCTTTGTTACTTTCTTATACATTTTAATGAACTTGTGTTATCTTGCTGATCCCCCCAAAAAAAAGAATGCCCATTACAACCAGAAAAAAAAAAAGGTGTGTACGCAAGCGGTTATTTCCATTGCAATTTTTTTTTTTTTTGGGTGGAAATTTTTCTAAAGATCAATTCCATTGCTTTCCATTTGTGCTAGGAAATCCCACGCCGTTGGCCAACGTGCGCCTCTTCTCTCCCTTCCCTCTTAGTTTCGTTCCTTTTTGCCTTTACCCATTTTCTCTTCAACTTCTGGCCTTGGCGAAGCTGGGACTCTATTCCTCTTTTTATGCCTTCTTCTCTCACTGTTTCGACTTTGCTTCATCCTCTCTCTCGTTGTTTGCAGTATATTGTGCCCACGAAGGTTGAATTTATGTTTGTATTTTTGGAAGATTGAATTCAGTTTCTAAGGTGAGGGGTTGACACTGATGTGCCCACGAAGAGAGCCATGGCGTTGTCATCCTCTCTTCGTCCCTATTTTCCTGCTACCGTTCGTAACAGTCATTTCACGGTAATCTCCTAACCGTCACTCTGTGTTTTTCATTGGGGTTTGTTGTTTGTTAAACTATTTCTTGTTTGAGGTGTTATGTTTTGCCCTTTGTAGGATTTGGGGTTGGTTTTGGTTTGAGGGTTTGAGGGTTTCGAATTGGGATTTGAATTTGATGATTTTTTTTTTTGGGGGGGGGGGGTTGTTTGGGATGTCTTGTGTCAGTTGGTTTTTATGGAACTATTGCTTGTTTCTAGTGTTATATTTTGCTCTTTGTCGGATTTGGGTCCTGGTTTGGTTTTGGCTTTTGGAAGTTGAGGGCTTTAAGGATTGGATTTTGATGAGTTAGCGAGTTTTTTTCTTTTTCTTTTTCCCTCACCGGGGGGGGGGGGGAGGGGAGGGGAGGTGTTACGTGTTTGGAATATAGCTAATGATAATGTGGTGATCCGGGTTTGTTTTCTGCGACTGGGAAATGCAGCTGATTTGAGGTTTGTGATATAGGTCCAATTTTGTTGTCTAATGGAGAGTATTGACTATATTATTGAGCAAATTGGCAATTTCTAGTTGATTAGGTGTGTGATTATTCCTTGGTTTGATTTAGAGAAATTGAAATTCTGCTATAATGATGGGTTCATCTAGAGGTCCAATTTGTTGTGTAATGGAGAATATTGACTGTGTTATTGAGCAGAATGGGAATGTATATAGCCTGGCTATGATTTGGAGTGTCTGGGATTTTATAGTGGATTAGGTGTGAGTTTCCTGGGGTGATTTAGAGGAATTGAATTAAGAAATACTGTGCTGCTGATAATGATTTGGTGTTTATTGGTATTCATTGGATATGGAGAGATACCCATGATGTTAAAATGTCAGCGATTGATTTTGTACCATGATTGGGGGACCACAAAATGAGCTTGTGTAAGTATGATCCAAGATGCACAAAGGAACTGGTGTAGCAGCATACAGTTCTTCCTCTGCTTTTTCGTTAGTTTGTGTATGTGAGAAGAGAATTGAAGCCTACGTAGCTGCACTGCTGAAATTGCAGAAGTGACATAATCCATTTTGTATTGGATTGCTACTTTGGTCAGATTTGGTGAATAATTATGATTCAAGAATGGGATTTCCCAGGTGCATTCAGGTGATCTCTAAGTCCCAAGTGCCAAAAGAAGGGAAAAGAAAAGATTGGAGCAAGGGGAGGAGAGAAAGAAACGGGTGGCTCGGTTTGGTTTTTTTTTTTTTTGGTTTTGTTTTTTGTTTTTTGTTTTTTGGTGTTGGGCTGTTGCAAATTTGTATGGATTCTTAGAGATCGAAGGTTTTCTAAGATCAGAGTTCCCAAGAGGAGGCTGTAAGTCGTCTTAATTGTAGTTAGTTATGCTGTTTGCTCCTATTGCTGCAAGTTCATGAAATCTTCTGCTTTGAACAACTGGTGTATATGAAAGATAATGGACTGGAAAACTATCTCAAATAACTTTAGGAAGCCTGTACGTCACGATGCTGCTTTAGAACTTACCTGTGGGACATTTCTCACCCTTTTTTGAATTTTTTGGCTCTTACTCCCTCTCATTTCCAATCAGTGATGGGCATGTCAAATCTGATTCAGGCTGGATGGAGAGCCGATTGTGCTGATGGTCCTATTGTTTGTTGCTTTATGCTAATTTGACTGGGATATACTTATAGCCTGATGCCTGTCTTGGAAACTTGTTAGGGTGGTCGCTTCTATATGTCGTTGTTGGCAATAATTTGGGAATCTTTTTCGTTACTTTCATATGATCTATGCACCACTCTCTTCCATGTCTACATTTTAAGGTGAACTCATGAATTCTTAGGTTTTGGAATGTAGTTGCTATGCGAAGTGATTTGCCTACTTAAACGAATGACATAATGTTGCTTCAACTTTTCCTTCCCTGCAACTAGCTGCATTGGTCCAAGATGCTATGTTGTGTGTACGGACATGGGTATGGCCTGATTCCAAAAACCTTTTTGGTTTATGGCTTTGAGATTTATGTATGCTCAGCAGAGCTCACATTCTAATGTTTGACATCCTGTTTGCAGTTATCCTTTGCTGGAGTACATGGCAGAGACAGGACATTTTCTTTTATGACAAGCACAGCCAGATGTGGCGCTCTTCATAGGATCAACTCAGTCCTCAGACATAGCAGGCCAACCATTAATAGCAATGAATCTCCTGAGCCTGCCAGGGCTCTTCTTGAGCGGTTGTTTGCACGAACACAGAAACTGGAACAACAGATGAATGGCAATTCTCATCTTCTTCATGATGGTGTTCAGTCAGGCATTAACCTTGAAAATCTGGAATCTGATCTTCTGGCTGCAGTAGAAGCGCTGAGGAAGAAGGAAGAGGATCTACAAGAAGCAGAAAGACTGGTGATATTGGAGCATGCTGAATTGGACCAAGCAAGAAAAGAGTTAGAGCAGAGGGAAAGGAAAATTGCTGTAGCTCATTCTAAACAGGAGAAATTAGAGGAGGAACTAAGGCAGGCTAATCTGAAGCTAGTTTCCCAAGCGAGGCATATAGAAGACCTGAAAATGCGACTGAAGGAAGGAGACCAAGAGATTGCGAGAGCAAAATCTGTGTTGTCATCAAAACAGGTTGAGATCAATAAAATGAGAGATGAATTGACACGCAAGAGCGCAGAAGCTGTTAGCGCTGAAGCTCAGCTGAGATCCAAGGCCCAGCTGTTGGATGAGGCAAATGCAATTGTTAAAAGACAAGATCTTGAACTTCAACAACTGCAAAATGCGCTTCATGTAAAACAACAAGAGCTTGAAGAATCCATGGCTCGACAGCAGCTTGAGGAGGAGAAAGTGAAAGAAGTGGAGAACAAATTGGAGCAGCAGACAATGGAGTGGTTGTTGGCGCAAGAAGAACTCAAAAGGCTGGGGGAGGAAGCTTCGAAACATATAGGAGAGAGTAAGGAGACTATGGAAGATTTTCAGAGAGTAAAGAGGCTTCTTACTGATGTGAGGTCTGAGTTGGTCTCTTCTCAGAAGTCATTGCTTTCCTCTAGGCAGAAAATGGAAGAACGGGAGGTTCTACTTGAAAAACAATTATTAGAGTTAGAAGAACAAAGGACAACTGTTATGTCATACATGAATAGCCTTAAAAATGCACACGTAGAAGTAGAAGATGAGAAAGAAAAACTTAGAGTTGCTGAGGCTCAGAACAAGGAACTTGAGCTGGACTTGTCCTTGAAGAGAGATCTGATAGAAGGTCTACAGAATGAACTGTCCAAGGAGAAGTCTTCTTTGCAACAAGCGATAGAAGAACTGTCTTCCCTTGACGAGGAACTTAAGAAAAGGAATAACAAATTTCAAGAAACTAGTGATCTCCTAAAGGTTAAAGAAGAAGAATTGGTGGATGCCAAACTTGAAATCCAACATTTGATATCTCAACAGGATTCGCTTCAGCTACTCTTGAATGAAAGGGATTCTGAGCTCATCACTGCTAAGAAGCGATTAGAGGAACTGGATTCAGAGATAGAAGAGCTGAGGATGCTCCTAAAGAGCAAGGAGGACCAGCTTATCCAAGCCACTGGTATGCTTAAAGAAAAAGAGGATTATGCACAGGCAATGCAATACAAGTTGAATGACGCGAAGCTGAAAGCTTCTGCAGCCGAATCTGTAGTTGAAAGAATTGTGGATCTCACCAATGAATTGGTCATATCCACAAAAGAGGGAAATCTCTACACACCAAGCCTAATGGGGGACATGGGCTCACTCCAACTGAAATTATTGGAAAAACCTACTGAAGATCTCAGGTGGGAGAAGAAACAGCTGGAGACTGAACTCGAACTGACGAAGGAGTCGCTTCGGGCAAAGGAGATGGAACTTTTAGCCACACAGAGAGAACTGACAATCAAAGATAAGGGACTGAAAATGGTTTCCCAGGGGCTAGAAGAGAAAGACAGTGAACTGAAAGAATTGAAAGAGAAAATGCTTAGAGATGCTAATGATCTGAAGCAACTCCATACTATGCCACAAGATGGGACTCAAGAGAGGGTTATAGAGGATTCGGCTATTGAGAAGCTTCAACTGGAAGCTGCTCAGCTTGAGATTGAGGCTGCAACTAGTGCTCTGCACAAACTAGTGGAAATGAGTAGGCAGCTGCTTAATAAGGCTAGCTTGACCGTTGAAGCTGATCTTGATCTCAATGTCTTCCAACCAAATGGGTTTGGTACCAGTACAAATGACGTGAGAGGTAACATTATACAGCAGAAGGGGATTGATTTGGAGTCAAATATAGTCGATGCTAATGAATTCCTTACTGAGGTTAAATCTGAAGTTGCCCGCCTTGCAGATTTAACTGACAGGTTAGTCCAAGAAGCGGGCGCCTTTAATTATGTCACCCAGTAATGTCCTGGATTCTGGCTGAATCTTCTGTAAATATGACCTAGCTACATGAGATCTGCTACAATTATCCTGTTTTAGAAGAGCTCAGTAAGGATGCTTTGAGTTTTGACCAGTTTTAATATTGTATTTCAAGTATCATAATACCCAACAGTTTGTGTCTATATGAGTTGTGGTTGGGTCAAGCAGATTAGCTTGGGTGACAGATTGAAGGCCAATTTATCGCATTTCTCTTTCAGAAATCTCTACGACTTTTGAGTGCCACTTTGTAGTAGTTCTGAAATTTTATGGATTGTGTATTTTATGTATCTGCATGTATGTTTAGGATGTGCTTGGATTTGGTGAAATAACAAAGCTTTCTTCTGACGTGCTTGCGTCGTAATATCTGGCTTTAATTGTCATGAATGCTGCTTCAAGTTTACTGCGCTTTTAATGTGTAGTCTTCAACAAATTTTCGCCACAGGTCACTGAATTTTTGTACTTGACGGCCTACATTCACGTGTGTTTCTTTTGTTTTTAGTATTCCATTTCTCATTTTTAGGGAAATCGCATAAAATGTGAAGATATTCAATTGGGTAGAATTCAGTATCATATCTGATACTTTCCCCAATATAATTGAACAGGGGGAAATTGATAGGTTTGACCGTGTATGAGATATCCCACACTATTGAGATTTATGTAACATTATAGACCTGGCAACTGGACGTTCAATTCGAGTATTAGTTGGGTAAAGTTTGGATTGGGTCATGTGTAAAATCAATGCCATTTCAGTTTGATTCAGGTGATTCTTGATACGGGTTGATCTCGGGTCAGTCAATCTTTTGTACGACAAAGTTGTCTTGCCCAAAAAAGTCAACTTTGTAGGAAAGTTTGGATTGGTTTCAATTTGGGTTAGGTTGATTTTGATTACGGGTGAGCCTATTTAAAATGCTAGCTCAGGTATGGGTATAGTTATGGGTTGTATAGTTCAAGTATCAAATCTCGGTTACTTTTGCTAGGTCTAAACTTTAGATAAGCAGGGAAACACACACAAGGTCATGAAGATGTAAATTTATTGAACTGCAAGACAGGTGACAACTGAATCTATAAAACTTGGGACAATGCACCTAGCTCATTCCTTTTCATGATCATGAGTCATGATTATATTCTCATGCTCCATCCCCACAAGTCATCAAGAGGAAAAAGCTGATACAACGGCAGATCCAAAACGGGGACATCCCCAAAGATGGGATGAGGAAACCCAGGAATATTTAGACGTTGATAATACCGTATGCGTGCAGTTCGATTTCTTGCAGTAACTCGGCGCAGAATGTCAGTAAAAATGCGAGCGCACACACGTTTGAGGAAGTTCTTGATGCCACTGACTGTCAAAGACTTGTCTCTGTGCATCACATCTAGAGGAACATTGCTCTCCATTATGGCTGTTGTGAAGCAGGTGTTGGTGATAGGAGGCATGCCTTGATTTGCCGCTAAAGAGTTGAGACAAATGATGGCTTCATCTACTACTTTGTTAACAATAAAGTCTGATGCCCCAAGAAGGCTTGTTACAAGGCAAGGGAAATTGTTATCCTCCAACCAAAACCAGTATGCCATCGCTAGCAGCGCCTCCGCTGGGTCACGCGAGAGTTGCATGACCATGCGAGCAAACAAAGAGCGATCAACATGGTGGTATTGATGGAGGTCCAAGAGAGTGATGGACGCCATCGGGATAAATTTGGTAAGAGTGAATGACAAGATTGAATGAAGTGAGTTGAAATATGGAATATGTTTGGTAAAAGTGAATGGCAAGGCTACGTGAAATGGTTTTAAAATAGGGAGGATCTGTAACGGTTATGTGTAATACTGACAAAGCAAATCATATATTTCATGTTTCATAATAATTCAAATTTAACTTTCACAGGTAATCAGTTCATTATAGAAAAAGGCATCTTTTTACTTGAAAGTGGTTTGGTATTAATGTACAATGTTTCTCGAAATTTTTCAGCAAGAATCACCCCTCAAAAATTGAAAGAAAATGACGTAGATGAAAAGCGTTTTTCGAAAAAAAATTGCAACATATTAATGGAACATACTTTTTTAACTCTTTAATTCTCACCGTTGTTGTTATAATGTGAAGATCAAAATGTTCTCTAATATTGACATGGTCAAGTCATAGATTCCATGTTTCGTGATAATTTAAAGTTGTCTTTTACACGCAATGTAATGATTATACAAAAAAATGTCTTCATTTAAATTAAAAGTAGTTTCATTTGCAACTAGTAGAGATCGTTCTATGGCAACGTGAGCAACTGACAATTAATTAGCATCGATGGAGGTCGGGGAGGGTAATGGTTGCCATTGTGATGGAAATGGTAAGTGTTAATGGCAAAGTCCAAGAGGTTTTAGCTGGGGTCCATGGGAAGGATGGATAACGTCCATGTACAATACCACAGGGAGGACGTATCACGTTTATGTATAATATTAAACAGGTCACATATTTAACAATCTTACATGTAAATATGTAATGAATTGATTATTAAAAAATAGGAGACCTTTTCATATGAAACAATTTCATACCACCACAGGTTGATTCAAGTGGTTTGATACTTGTTCCCCTTAAGTAAGATCTTGGATTCGAATCTTGTGAATAGAGAAAGTCTATGATGGAAGAACTCTACCCCTTATTAGGCCAACAACAGTTCGATTCCAGCGAAATGCAGGATCTAAGAACCAAAAAAAAAAAAAACGATTTCATATTTATCCACAATGCTTCGTCATTACACTTTTAAGCGAGCATATAAAGGCAGAAACTTTTCTACACGTCTTCGGTTGCAAAAATCAAAAGAAAAGGCTCACAAGTTACTTTTGTTTTGAGATAGCATTCACACGTAACATTGGCAAAGCCAAATCACGTATTTCACAATTTGTAATAATTCAAATTTGAGTCTTACACTCAATGGATTAACTATAAAAAAGGCCTTTTTTAATCCAAAAACAGTTTTATATCTATTCATAACATCTCCTGCAAAAACTTTTAAGCAAGAATTTCACAACAAAATTTGATAAAACACGCAAATAAATTGTTTCCATTTGGGGTATAATTTTAAAACCTACTTATGAAACATATTTTACTAGCTCTTATAGTTATCATCGTTGCTTGTTACTAAACAGTGTTTCATTGATTAGGGGCCCTGTTGCGTTATTGTTTAAAGATCTACTTGTGTCCAATGTTCTCTTATACTAAGAAAAACAATCCACATGCTTCATATGTTCTCATAATTCAATTTTTTTTTTTGCACAATAAATTGATTAAAAAGCGATGATCTTATTTGAAAGTTCCATTGACTACTGCGGACTTGCACGACCATGCAAGCAAATACAGCATGATCAAGATGTTGGTATGAGTTATGACGGAGGTCCAAAAGCGTAACAGTTGCCACTTTGCCATTGTGATAGAAATAGTAGGAGTGAATGCAAATACTTGGTCAATCCAAAATTCCAAACACAGGATTTGCAGCGTATGTGCAACACTCAACTAGAAAAATAACATATTCAACATTTCATACAGTAGTTCAAATGTGACTTGTACACACAACAGATTGATTATTAAAAAAAGGATCGCTTCGTTTATAAGTAGTTTTACTATTCATTAACATCTCCACTTGAAATTTTAAGTAAGAATCACAATGAAAAAATAGGAAGAAGACAAAATTTTGTCTAGCATGTTGATATACATTGTCGGCTCTTTTACTGACTGTCATCATTGTTGTGACTACTTACATTATTTTTGGTTTTGGCTACCATACTAAACTCCCAACCATACATACCATGTTAGGCTGGACAACAGGTCCGACCAGGATACCGATTTTTCCTAGTAATATAGTCCTAATCCTGTGAAAATAGGAGAGTTTCAAATTTCCCAATACATATTCTACTCATGTATATCGTGCTATAACAGGCAAACATAAACACCATATTTACATCATTGATCCCTGGAAGAGCTAGACAGAAAGAAACAACATTCAAGAGCATGATTATTGCAATGCTTTGACGAAAACAAAATTCTATTTTCGATCTGATATTTGATTCTAAGTCTGACTTACTCTTTGTTCTTACATTATGCATGAAGATAGCTTGATTCCTTACACTCCATATGTCGTAAATTTGTCATTCTTGACAATACTGCAGATACAATATGCCTTTCTTCTGTTTTGTGCACTTGATGTTCCGTAGCTTTTGACTGAGAGTGTCCAAGTCATTTGCTTGACTCCAACTATCCCAGCTTAGCTTTAACATTTCCATCATGTTTTATAGAATGAGGTCCCTGAAGATGATTGATGCTTCAGCTTTGTCTTCTGTATCGATCAGATATACCTAGTCTCCAGGAGCAAACCCATAGGTAATCTGTTCTGATGTGGAGGTCTGGACTCAGGATGGGCCATTGATCCCCTGCTCTGACCGAAAAGGATTCATGGCCTTCAAAAGCAACAAATCTTCCCTCAGGAAGAAGCATGTTTTCATGCATGGATGAGCTCGGGACCTTCCTAGATTGCAGAATGCCCCCCTCATGAAGACTGTCTTTGGCAAGTAATCAGTCTGTTCTGCTGATTTTACTCCCCAAAACAAAAGATGCTTCCTTGCTCACACCTGCATCCTGTGGCTGTGACCTATGAGCTGCAAGTTAGTTATGACTGTCAAACAGAGGTTAAGAATAACTCTTGCTTCTTTTCTACTGTCACTTGGATTTCTAAAAGGATTGAAGCATAAATGACATTACAGAGGATCAAAATGATTTAGAACAACTTTACTCCAGCAAAACAATGGCATCATGGTCATCTTTTCTTGGAAGATGTATGCTTGGGTGCTTTTAGCATTTAAAGTCCAAACACTGGTACTCTTTTTGACCCCCCCCAAAAAAAAAGGATGACAATCATTTGAAACTCATTACTGACAAACTTGTGGGTCACGAAGTATAATCGTACTCCAAACCTTGCGACACTGTATCTTTTTTCATGTTGTAGAGACCTCTATATGCTCAACAATAAAATTGTTGCTCTTTTTACCTCTGTCTTGGTTGTTCTATATCAAAATCTTAAATACTTTAACAGGTCTATGATTTGAAGTACGTCCATATAGGTCAAGACGGGTCACAGAAGACTGGCTGTTGAGAAGCTGGAACTGGAGATTGCTCCACTTAGGATGGTGCTGTCCCTAGTGTTCCGCACAAACGTGCAGAAATGAGTGGAGTAGTTAGCTGCTTAGTAAGACTGTCTAAAGCATTGAAGCTGATCCTATGTCAATGTCATCCAACCAAGTGGGCTTGCTAGCAGGTCAAATGGGTTGGAAGTTGCCATAGTCAAATAATGAAACTGAGGTTGAAACAGTCAATCTGAAGTTGCCAGCCTTGCAGCTTTAACAGATAGGTTAGCCCAAGAAGCTTGTGCTTGTAGTGCTATAACCCAGCAATGCCTTGTATTCTGGTTGGATTCTGTGTAAATATGACTTAGGTACCTGAGTCTACTAGAATCGCCCTGGTGTGGCCAGCAAGGATGGTTTGAGTTTAACTGAATTTTAATGTTGTATTTCAAGTAACAATAATTTCCAATACTTGTTTTTATATTAGTTGTTGTGGGGTCAATCGAATAGCTCGGGTGACAAAGATGAATTTTAATGTTGTATTTCAAGTAACAATAATTTCCAATACTTGTTTTTATATTAGTTGTTGTGGGGTTAATCGAATAGCTCGGGTGACAGAATGAGGGTCGGTCTGTCACATTTTCAGTTCCAGAAACTTCTAGGACTTCCGAGTGCTATCTTGGCAATTTGAAATTAGAGTTCTGGAATATTTGAAATTGTGTGTGATGTATCTTCATCTATAGATAACATATTGGATTTGTTAAAAAGGCAATGCTTTCTCCCTGATGTAGTTGCATGACGAAATCTGGCTTCCAAGTATGCTGATTGCTTGCTTGAAGTTTAAGTGAAAAACAGCAAATGCACATGGTATTGCAATTCGTAGTATCTTCTTGTTTTAGTGTGTAGTTTTCGCAAATTTTGGGCATAGATCACTCTTGAAATTTTACTTTACAGGTTACATGTATGTGGCCAGTCTGTTTCTTTTGCTTTTAATATTCCATTTCTTAGTCTTAAGAAATGGCAACAAATCTGAGGCTACTCAATTGGATAGAATTGATTACCATATATGAAACATGGGCTAATAACTGAGGAATGATGGATTCTAAATCATAAGGGAAAAACACAGAACTGATAAAATTTCTGTAACATCAACAAAGCAAGGAACATTCATAAACCACTGGTAAAACTTCTGGGCAGTAACAAGGAAAGGAACATTCATAAACTCCCAAAGATGTTGATTTTATGAACTCTGACTAGTAAAGCACATGAAACTATAAGATTCAGGACAATGCACCTAGCTCATTCAATGTCATGGACTTATGATCACAGGTATATTCTCATGTTCCATTCCATCCCCACATCCACAAGTTATCAAGTGGAAAAAGCTGATACAAAGGCAGATCTAAAATGGGAACATCCCCAAATACGGGATGAGGAAACCCTGAAATATTCAGACGTTGATACAGTATCTGTTCAGTATGATCTCCTGCAGTGACCTGGCGCAGAATATCAGTAAAAGTGCGAGAGTACACATGTTTAAGGAAGTGCTTGATCCCACTGATTGTTAAGGACTTGTCTCTGTGCATCACATCTGGAGGAACATTGCTCTGCATCATGACTGCAGTGAAATATGTGTTGGCAATAAGAGACATGGGTTGATCTGGTGCTAGAGAGTTCAGGCAAAAGATGGCTTCATCTATCACTTTGTTAACAACAAAGTCTGATGCCCTAATAAGGCTTTTTACAAGGCAAGGGAAATTCTTGTCTTTTAGCCAAAACCAGAATGCCATTGCAAGCAGCGACTCTGCTGGGTCACACGAGAGCTGCATGACCATGCGAGCAAACAAAGAGCAATCAACATGGTATGGAGGTCCAAGAGGGTGATGGACGCCATCGGGATAGATTTGGTAAGAGTGAATGACAAGACTGAATGAAGTGGGTTTAAACGGGTGGTGGGGGGAATTTGTAACATTCATGTGGAATACTGACGAAGCTAAGTCACATATTTGACGTTTCCTAGTGATTCAAATTTGAATTTTGCACACAATGAATTGATTGTAAAAGAAAAGGAAGCTTTTCACCTGAAATCTGTTTCATCTTTATCCACAACGTCTTCTCCTGAACATTGAAGCGAACATCTTCTCTTGAATTGGTAGGAGTGAATGGGAATACTGAGTGAAGGAGATCGAAACAAAGGAGATCGAAACAAAGAGGATTTGTAACGCTTGCATTGTAATATTGGCATAGCAGAATCACAGATTTCACGTTTAGTTAATTTGTACACACGCAATAAATTGATTGTAAAAACCGACCATTGCGTATGTTCGTAGTTTTAAATCATTATCATATGATTGTTACTACTTACATGCAATACATTGAATCCAAAAATTAAAATCTCCTCTTGAAATGTTTTAGCTTGCCAAGCTTCCATAACTGCTTAGGCTACATTTAAAAGAGCTTTGGTCTAAGCCCTCCATAAACTTTCTTTCCTGACGTCGGTCTTCTTTCCGACAACGCACGGTTCGCTATAAAGCCTTTCACCCTTACTTAGAATAGGACGACGAGAAGTCACTCGCGGAGCTATTCACAGGCGCTTTCTTTCCTTCTCTCACTTAGGGAAATGAGACCTTATGGTCCAAGCAGGTAGACTCTTCTTTCTATTTTGACACGGATGTCCTTTTTCTACCTATTGGCTTAGGCTTAGTTTGTGCTTCACCCGCTCATTGGGTGATTGGACTAATCTGTAGTAAAGAGCATAGATTTACCATCTTGAAAAAAATCGAAATATAGAAAAAAAAAAAAAACTCTTTATATGCAACACAACACTGCATACACGTATTTATCAAGAAAGATTTAGGAATTAGTCCGGAAAGATTTGATTACCGACTTTAATGACTTACAGCAAGATTGCAGGAATAGGCTATTTGCTCACATTCATGTTGGGCCCTTTTAACTTTCCTTTTTCATTTTGTACTAAAAGTAGTGCTTTGGTTCTAGCTTTGTTTACAACAGATCAATGAACTTTGACTGAAACAGCTGTTCTTGCTTTTGTTCATTTCTTTGATTCTTTGATGGGACCAACATCCGATGGTTTCGATCATTCGTGTTTCTAGCCAAATATATTTTTCAATATCTTTCAGGGTCCCTTTCAAGGCTTATTTCTATAAAGAATTAAAAAATTGAAGAGAAAAAGAATCTTTGCTCAACTTCTTCCTGCGATGGGTGGCTCTCTTCCCTCTCTTCCTCTTACACGAAATAGAAGAGAATCTTCTGTCTAAGAGAAAGGCGGAGGAAAGAAGACGAGCGGATAGGATCCCAATAATATAGTTGATCACAGGCGAAGAACGAAAGAGTGAAGACATAAATGGTATCCATTTCAGAATAATTTTAAAACATATTGATATAATATTGTCAGGTCTTTTAATCACTATCATATCATTGTTATTACTTACACTGCTCTATTGATTCTAGGGGCTTTCATGTGGTTTTTTGGTTGAAGATCTACTTGGATAATATGTTCTCTCTAAGGGGCTCCGTCCGCAAAAAAATGAAGAAAGGGAGAGATGCTGTAATTGTACTAGTTTCTTTTTTTTTTTTGGGGGGGGGGGGGGGGCGCCTTCCATTTTAGATGAATAGGGATCATTGCAAAGTAACTGGTGGGGAATTTTATTAGAAGGGTTTGGTGAGAGGTTTACACTGAGGCGTTTAAATGGGCTCAAGGTTGTCTAAGTTTTTGAGATACAAGGAGATCTCCCATACACTTGTGTTACACTCACGAGTCTAGGCACTCTAGTGCATTAGGAGTAGACAGAAATTCAGAGGGACAGAAATGTCATCAGAACATTATCTTTCTCTTGATCCATGCCAATCTTGGCATATTGATTCTTGCAATTAAGCTATGTATTTATACACAAATACATGCCTATTCACAAGAATTGAATCTTTAGACACTTCATAAAGAGTCACCAAGTTAGTTTTATTACTTAGGTAAACTGATACACTAATTAAACTGATACACCTCTAACTTGTAACTCTTTAGGAAGTGTCTTTTCATGTAAAGATATCATATTCTCATGAATAGGTATGTATTTGTCTATAAATATCTGGCGTAGTTGCAAGTATCAATGTACCAAGATTTGCATGGTCAGTTTCCCTCAAAGTTAGCCTTTGAATGCACGTTTGTGTCAGCATTTCAACAGCTCCACATCTTACTCTGTTTTTGCAATCTCATGAAGTAGGAGCTGACAATCACTGTTGTACAAAGTGGACAGTACAACGGACACATCCTCTTTACAGTTCAAGGGTAAGCCTGCCAACATCTGACACTCCCCTCTTATGCCTTCCCTAAAAACGACCCTAGGATATTGATTTGGTTGGCGTGACATCTGAAAATCACTTGATTACTATATATATGATCGGGGATGGCTCTGCATAGGTTTCTTTTAGGATGAGGGATAATAAAGAATCAATGCTTGAGCATGTGAATTGGAGAAGAGAACATTAAACTTTTACTACCAACAAATCCGCCTCATCATTGTCTTTGTGAAAACGTATTGTCGACTGATGAATGGAATATCATCCATGTCCTCACTCTTTATTATAAAACGCTCTAAACTTGTTGACTTGATCTTTACATCTTATTATAATCAGCGTGAAGAAGAGTGGAACTCTTTTATAAGGGATGAATGGTTCTTCTACCAATAATGGCAATTCTCACTTATTCAAGTGTGAGCAACAGGACACTCCTAGGGCCCCTAAAGAGCACAAAGTCCAAAGAGGAAAAATCCACAGGGCTACTCTTCCCACCTAACTTGAACAAGGTAATGATTTGGTCTTGAATCCCAACTCACCTTGCTCCCCCAAATGGATGATTCTTATCTTAGCCGGAAAAAAAAGGGACGGGGAAAAAAGAGAGAACAAAAACGGCGGGGGTAGAAAAACTTCCCATGAAATATGGTTTGCAACCTGTACGTAGATGCTTTGTATGCCAAGATGGTTTGGAAACTACAGATCATTTATTTCTTCCTTTGCTGGATTGCTGGAAATCTTTGGGTGTTAGCTCTGAGTTGTTTGGGTCTTCATTGGGTGACCCAACTTTGTGAGACGTCAGTTATTGGCCTCAAAGTTTTTTTCAAGAACGATCTTGTACAAAGTTTTCCAAATCATTCCTCTTGCTATCCTTTGGTCATGATGCGTTAGATTTTCCATTGGATGGTTAAATGACAAGTGAATCAAGGGTTTATGCATGCTTTTTATTTAAGATATAACCAAAATCTATGATTTTAACTCGTATGTGCAGATTTCGAATTATTTAACTAATTATCTCACATACATGCATGTACCTTCAAAGCATTTATCCTTTGTGTATTTTGAGTTCTAAACTTAAAACACCTCAAAGTTATGGGGTTGGCCACATACAAACTTTAAATTCAATGTCACAATTACTATGTTGATCTCTCTCTTTTGAAGAGGTCGGTTACTACGACATGTCTAAGACGCAAGTGAACTAGAGCGGAAAACAAAGAAGGGCAAATTATTTGTTTTACACTAACACAGTATAATATTTAATCATATTTTTAAACAATAGTTGATAGTATTATAATTTTTGCACGAAACAAATATATATAATATGTATGTTCTTTTTTCATGCTAAATGAATTTACATAAATTATTCCCTCCAAAGGCATCCTTTATTTGGGCCGTTGTGAGGTTGGCATCTTGTTACATTTCTTTTCCAAAGCTAAATTCAATGCCCCAAAACCTTCTCACTAGGGGTAGTGTGGGATATTTGATGAGCATCCTTTTTCTTAAATTACAAAATTACAAAGACACTGGTTCCGTTGAATCATAGATTTTAAAAAAAGTAGACTACCTAATACTACGTAGAAAGGGGGCAGACAAAGTTTAGAGAAGCATTTTACTTTAATCCACTATAATTCAAATTGAAAAAATAATCCAAACGTATCTTTTTCAACTATCTAGATATTAAATGTCTAGTCCCAATTTCATTATGAACATACCAAAATTTTGTGTACAAATAATACATGCACTAACTGTGCGAAATACAACATGATACCCAGATTAAGAATAAATTAGTGTATATAACCAAATTGGGGGGTCAGACATCAAAATTCCACCTGTTTATTCAATGCACATATTCTCACGAAAGTACATGCCAGAGGAAACACTCTTGTACAAGTGGTGGAGTACTCACCTTCTAAGTGGAAGTCCAAGGGGTTCAAACCTCACCACTTAGAGGAATTAACTCACCCTTCTTCTTTGCAAGTGGAAAGTTTACCTTTCATTACTTTTTTTTAAAAAAATCACTATCCACTTTACGTTAATAGCATTTTAAAAGATCATAAACATCGAGCTTAAGAACAACACTACGAAGTTAGGTTGGCCGAGTTGGTCCAAGACGCCAAACTAAGGTTTTCGTCCGAAAGTGCATAGATTCAAAGCTCATTCTCAATGTATTTCTTTTTGTCACATACCCTCTATATGCATTGAAATTTTTTTTTTTTTTTTTTTTTGGAAAGAAAGATGAGAATACAATTTAGGTAGCCCTTCTCTCAATGGTTCGTCCTAAATTATCCTCATAAAGGATACAGAGAAGGTCCCTGTGCAAAACCTCATTCCACACAATTGTGGAATATAATGACAAACCATCTTTTGCTAGCCAATCGGCTGCACTATTCTCCTGCCTAAAAATATGAGTAATACGAATATTGTTACAGAGTTTGATGTAAGTGTGAATATCTTGGACCAGAACTTGGATCTCCCATGGCGTTTGAATGCGATCTTGAACTGCCTGCATAAGAGTTCTATTGTCGCCTTCAATATGGATGTCAGTAAACCCTGCTTGTATTGCATCTTTGATATCGTTTCTCATTGTTGTTGCTTTGACTACTAAAACTGATGCTGCTTCCAGGTAGAATGCTGATGCTCGTACAAATCGCCCTTCCCAGTTATGAAGAATGAATCCTCCTGCTGCTCTTTATGGTGTTTTGAATCCGTCAAAGTTAATTTTGATGAATTCGTCTTGTGGTCTTCTCCATACTATCCAATAAGTCTTCTCGCGATTGATTGTTGACTTGTTTGGGTTTGGTGGATGAAATGATTGTGTGAGTTTAAGTCTAATACGCCATTCGGCGCTGGCTTTTTTCACTCTTATTAATGTACTTCCTGGAATAGGTATTTCGTTACGAAACACCATGCTATTTCTTGCTTTCCATATGCTCCAAAGTCGCGTCACTACTCTCTCTATTTTAGCTGTGGAGGTAGCATTTCTACCACTTGATAGCCTTTGCAAAATAATGTACTATTGGCTAGATACAAAGCTAGAATCAATCCAGTTGTAGGCTACAGCTGGTAACTGATACTCCTGTGAAATTGGACAACGTAAAAAAAGGTGAAAAGGGATGGGTATTGTGAGAATTAACTGTGGTTGGGCTATGCCCAGTGGCTGTAGTTTGGCAACATTCCATTCATTGTTGCATGTGATGAAATGTGATACTTTTAGAGATGTATGGTAAAGAGCGCATATGTGATATTAAGCATTTTCGGTAAACTTTCATTAGCACACCAGTTGTCTAGCCAAAAGTTAATATTCATTCCATTTCCCACTTTCCATTGGCCTCCTTTTCGAAATTGTTGTCGATTCTTGAGTATGCACTTCCAGGCCCAAGAATTTGATTTCTTTGGTTTTGCGAAGAAAAAAATTCTTATCAATTGGGTATTTTCCTTGCAGTTGCTCTACCTAGAGGCTCTCAACATAGAACAATTTCTAGGTTAATTTGCTAAGAAAAGCACTATTAACTGCTTCCATTTTCCTTAATGTCCCTAAGCCTTCTTGGGCCAGCATACCTTATCCCAAGATACCATTGCGAACCTTTATTCTCATTGTTTTTCTTCCAGAAGAAATCTCTGCTAATCTTCTCAATGTGACGATCCGTTTGTTTAGGGAGTTGGAAACATTGCATCGTATGTGCTGGCATAGATTCAATATTCGCTTGGATTAGCGCTCCTCTTCTAGCGTGGGAAATATATTTTGTCTTCTAGTTTTGCAGTTTTCCAGCTATTCTATTGACCAATCCAGAGAAAGTTTCGGTTTTTGGTCTGCCCTTAAACACTGGACATCCAAGGTACTTGCCAACATTATCTTGGGGCGTCATATTGAAGATGGACGAGACAACGTGTTTGTCATGTGCCGTAGCATTACTGGAGAATGTCAATGATGATTTGTTGAAGTTAATGAGTTGACCAGAGTTTTGACACAATATATTCAGTATCGAACTAAGCTCTTGATAGGATTCAAGGTTTGTTCGACAGAAAAGAAGACTATCATTAGCAAATAGTAAACATGGGATTTTGGATGCTCTTGGAGAGAGCTTGACTCCAATCCC
Source organism: Carnegiea gigantea (assembly GCA_029747015.1). Classification (NCBI taxonomy): domain Eukaryota; kingdom Viridiplantae; phylum Streptophyta; class Magnoliopsida; order Caryophyllales; family Cactaceae; genus Carnegiea; species Carnegiea gigantea. The sequence goes on along the minus strand of JAKOGI010003194.1, from coordinate 44,805 downwards.
ACATTTCTTTTTGCTAAGCGCCTTTTGGAGAGCCCTAATCAAGACCTCCATACAAATTAAAAACAGATAAGGGGATAGGAGATTCCCTTGTCGAATGCCTCGTGAAGGCAAGAAGAAGCTACATACATCATCATTCACAATAATAGAATAAGAAACACTAGTTATGCATGTTTTAATCAATTCTACCCATTTCATCCAAATATATGAAGTGTTCTAAATAAAAAGTTCCATTCAACTCTATCATAAGCCTTTTGCATATCAAGTTTGAGTGCCACCCATGCTTTTTTTTCCTTTTATATTTTTGAATTTATTCATGATCTCATGCGTAAGTAGAATATTGTCATGGATGGATCGTTTAGGCACAAATGCACTTTGTACAGGATCAATTAATTTTCCCAATATCGGACGCATGCGGTTTGCAATGATTTTTGAGATAATCTTGTAAATAGTATTGCAAAGGCTAATTAGTCGAAATTGATTCGTCACTGTCGGGTTACCCACTTTCGGGATCAATGCCATAAGTGTGTGATTGATCTGTTGAAGAAGCTTTCCTTCCTAAAAAAAAGATCTCACTGCCGTGCAGACTCATGTTTTCTGATAATGTACCAATAGTCTTGGAAGGAAGCTGCCCTGAAGCCATCAGGCCCCGGGGCTTTGTACTTATCCATTTGGAAAATAGCTTCTTTTATTTCGGAATTCTGAATCGGTTAAATTAGACTATTGTTATCCTCTGGCAAAACTAGATTGAGCATTTCCACATCCATATTGGTTGAACTGTCTTGGGCAGATTTGAATCTGGTAGCAAAGTCTCTAATGAGCATATTGCCAATTTGGGCTGGGTCCGCAACTCACACTCCTGGGCTATCTTTGAATTTCATAATTTTGCTTCTTATCTTCCTTGTTTTCATCATCCGGTGAAAAAATCGAGAGTTTCTTTCCCCATTAACAAGCTATTCTTTTCTGGCCAATTTCCCCCAATATTTATGGTCGAATAAGTGCATCTTTTCTCTTTATTTGATAAGTCTATGATGCCAATTATTCAACCTAGCGTTGTTCTTATTTTGGATAAGTTTTTTTCAACGTGGAGGAGCTTATCCGCGTTTCTTTCTAGTTTAGACTTAAAATTTCCAAACATATTTTTACTCCAGGACTTGAGGTCTAATTTGATCTTTTTTAATACCTGAGTAACTCTATACATTGGGGTTCCTCGACCTCCCATTTTCCAATTTTTCTTGACTATATTATGTGTCTTGATACTGAGCACCTGAGTGTTGGTACTTAAAATTAGTCCCTCTGATAGGCTGACAAGTCCAGTATTGAGGAGAGCAAACGTATGATCGGAACATGTAAAGGGTCCGTTAATGACTACATAATTTGGAAAAAGATGTGCACAAACCTCTCCAAATATTACTCTATCCAATTTTTCGTAGATAAGTTATCTTAGAAATTTCTTCTAAGTGAATATTCTTCCTTGAACATTAGCATCAATGCTTCCAGTAGCAATCAAAAAGTCAATAAATTGATGCGTTTTATGTACAGTTAGAGGGGTTCCTCTGGCTTTGTCAAATGGGTGGATTATTTCATTAAAATCACCAATAATACACCACAGTAACGTAATGAAATCATTAAGCTGTTTGAGATGTTGCCAAAAATGATCTTTATCTCGTTCTTGAGCCGGAGCGTAAACAAATGTCGAAATACATTCCTTATTCTCAGTAATATCCTTTATGTGACAATCAATGGCTCGACTCTCTTTTGCAAGAATTGATACTTCAATGTTAATAAGATTCCATAAACACCAAATCTCACCACAATGATTCACTGTAGGGATCATGTCATAGTGAGAGAAGCCCAAAGTTCCTATTATCAAATCCGCATTTTGGTCATTTATCATAGTTTCAAGCAGAAATAGAAACTTCGATCTTACAGTTTGATTAATAAACCCGACCTCATGTCGTAATTGAGCTTTTTAGCTCCTTGGACGTTCCAACAGACTATTTTCATGCAACTAATTATTAAAGGCACTATGCTTTCACTTTTTGACTATCGATCCCAAGGATCCATCGGTAACATGATCTTGGGTATGAAGTTTGCATAATTCATTACCCCCACCCGAACACTTGGCCTTGGAAATGAAGTGAAGATACTCCATTTCACTCACCATTAACATCAATAGAGAGAGCAAAACATCATAATTTGTAAAAACAAATTTGCATAACAAATGATGTGACTTTTGATCCATAGGATCATTCGGTAATATGGCCTTGGAAAAAAAGCGAATACGCTTGGTTCCACTCACCAGTACAAGCACAAAAAAAGTAATGATCAACACTGACAACATAAGTCTAGATGACCCGAATAAATCATACACCCTTATTTGAATGATCCCAAATATCAGAACACAAGGGATTCGTCCTGACAGGTTCACTAACAGAAAGAGAAAAGTTCCAATCTGGCCCAAGGGAGATGCATAGGAGAAGCAGGTGATGCAAGCAATACTTCTCTGTCTGCAGCATACTTTAAGTGGAGATGTCAGCCCAAGTAAAGAGCAAATAGTAGACCGTAAAAAACCATGGCCTGTGAAGACAATAAAGGTACTGAACCAGTAACCATCAAAAATTGAGATAGCATCTGAGCAGATCCTAAACCTTACATAGAAGAGTGGCAACATCCAATGGGAATACCAATTCGAAGTCTCAGTTAACGACAGAATAATGTTGTTAGCATCCTTGACTTGGCTTCGTAATGGGCTACATGTTAAAAACTCTAATCGCCTAGGATTATGGATCCTGACATCATAGAGCTTAACCAAATGAATGAACCCATCAAACCATGAAAGAAAAGGAGGCAAGTGGCAGCAAACATAAGTCATGATACTCCTAGAGGAGCACATAAATGGAAGATGCTGGCTCCTGCCAAACAAAAGGGGTTGGCAAGCAACCAAAAACAATTTGGCTAAAAACCACTTCCACCCCACAAGGTAAGACAATAAATAAAACTAAAAAGGGGAGGAATGAAAGAATCCCCCTTAGAGCATAAATATAGAAGGCAAGATTAGGCAGCCAAAAACGGCCAACAACTCATGCAAAACCAGGAACAACAATCACAGCACAGAGACAAGATTAAAAAACCAGTAATAAATTCTAAAATTAAACTAATAATCATATAGAAAAACATAGCGGTAACAATTTTTCAGAGAAATTGCAACCATAATCAGCAAGCAAGACCATGACCCGCAAGGCAGCCTCGAATCATGGAAAAAATAGGAAAACATACCTGATTGTAATGATGATGAGAAAGATGGAATCTTACAAATCAGAGCATGAAAATTAAGCATGATGGCAACCCTGTTGCAAGTCGTCATGGGCAATTCATCTACTCGGTCAAGCCACAACAAAGACGCAGAGGTATGGCTCTGTAAATGAGAAGACAGCCGAAGACCTTCATAGGTCTCTTCTGGGGTAATTGGCTTACAAGAAACACGAACATCGTTGGATCCACAACGAGGAACAAAGCTAAGAAAGATCAAATACAAAAAAAGAACCAAAGGGTAGATTAAATCGACCAAAAAGATGCACAATACATGATCATAAGACTTAAGAACGAAGCATATGTAAAACTGAAAGCTTAGTTCTTGGATCTGAATGGGTCTGAAAGCGAACTCAGAGGAAGGTTGTGTACACTCCAGATTCAAATTGATGGTATGCAAACCGGGTAGGCCGGAGAGGGGGCAGGACCAAAATTTTTGGAATCCAAACTGAGAATTTGTCAAAAAATCAGGTGGCTTTTTCCTTTTTCCTGGAGAAGCCATGGCAGATTAGTTCACAGATGAAGGCTTGCGAGTAGGGATATTTTCCTACCACGTCAGCCTGGTGCTTTAACTCACAAAATAAAATAATATCCATGAACTCACTTGTCACTGCGACACAGAATCTTCTTTTTAAAATCAAAAAAAAAAAATCAATTAAAATTTAAAAAAACGTAAGAAAAAGTAAGAAAAAAATGCATGCGAGCCGGCTCAGGCTCGTGAGCCGCTCGGCGGCTCGCCCACTACAGGGGACGCAAGCATGAAGCATTCCCGGAGGCGAAGCTCCCGAGACACGGGAGCTGGCCGCTGCATGTGGTCTTACAACCTCGCTGAAAGTAGTTACATACTTACATCACACAAGAAAAACATCAGCCTTGTATAAGCAAGTCTCAAATTATTCAAACCCAATTATATTCATGTATCAGATACACATTTCCACATAAAAAAGGGGACGTTAGGGAAATTTTTAAAGATATATAAAATCACTACAACCAAACCAATTTACTCGAAGAAATTCTGAAATCGATCAAGAGACAGGAAGGACCTTCTTGACAATCTCCTCACTAAGAGCAGCAATCTGGGAGTCCAAGGCCTTGATAGTCTCTTCCTTCTGCTTCTCCAGATTCGCCAATGCCTCCTGGAGCTCAGCCTCCACCTTCTTCCTCCCCTCCTCCAGCTTGGCCTCCACCTCCAACTCCGTCTCCTTCCTCATCTTCTTCACCGCCGCCGCGATCTCCGCCTTCGCCGCTCTCATCACGGCGGCCGCCTGCTCCTCCAGCTGCTTCACTTCGGAGGAGGTGTCCTTCACGTCCGCAAGCTTCGCTTTAATGGCGATGTCTCTCTCGTCCATGAAGTTACCCAGCGGTGTGAAGTAGATCTTGTCCAGAGCGAACATGAGGAACAGGAATTCCGCCATGATTATTGGGAGGGTGAGATTGAAGTCGAACAGGGCGGCTTTTTCGAACCCTTCCGCGAGGGAGGGAAGAGGCAGGAGGCAGGAGAGAGAGAGGGAGGTACCGATGGCGGTGGTGAGAGATTTGGGGTTCAGGGCTAGGATTTGGGGGGAGATTTTGGAGGGGAGTTTGACGAGAGAGAGTGGGGGTTTGCGTAGGGAGAGTTTGGGTTTGGGAAGTGGAGGTGGAGTGGGGAGGAGCAATTTGGAAGAAGATGCCATGAGCAATTTCGCCATGGCTTTCTCTCTTATCTGATTCTGCTTCTGCTGATGATAATGGTTGTGATGATAGTGGTGGTGGCGGAAATGTTTTGATCAGAGGAGGGATTTGGGATTTTCGGGAGGAGGGTGTGGAAGCTTATCTGGAATGAATGCCTCACAAATGGCTTCTCAATTGTGGTTAAAAATAAAAATTTGGAATTTTGAGATTCACCCGGCCTCTACCCACCTAGGCTTGGCAATAGCAATGAGGTTTGGATCGGATAAATCATCATTCGCATTTATTAGTGGCTTTAATCCGCTTCATCTAATTCAACCATCATTCGCAACAATCAAATCAAATCTAATTTATCCATCCATTATTTACGGGTAAAAATGAGTGGATTTAGTTGTAAACGAATGAGGAAAGTTTATACGTGATATATTAGCAAATTTTATTAAAAAGTAAGCATTGTCTTTTGAAAAGTTTAAAAAAGATATTAGGTATCAGGAAAAAATAAATATCATATTTATTATATTGGTTTTGACGAAAATCATATAACGAACAATATAATTGCCCAAAAAATATATAAAATTTAAAGGACAAAAATAAAAAGTAAACCAATTGCAAATAGGAGATAAACAAGTGGGACACTAAGCAGGTGATGGATCGGCTGCGGATTAGATGGAGCATCACCTGGATCAAATCCAATCCATCAAACTATCATTCATCATTCATATATTTTGGTTTTTTACCTGCTTTTTCGGTCAGGTGGAATGAATATCCACAAGGTGCGTGTTGATCAAATTAGAAATAACCTGGATTGCCGAATTGACTGTCGAGAATGATCAACGTTGATATGCAAATGAGGCGGCTTCTAGATCGCCTTTAGGATTCATGTCCTAACTCAGAAACTTAGTAGATGGTTGGGCAGCTGTGAGAAGGGAAGGGGAGTGACTGTGAGATGACTGTTTTTTGTGTTCTAATTGACCCTCTAAAACCTTATTATATAGGTTGGAGGACAATTATGATTGCTGCGCTAAGTGGCTTATGTGGCCGTTGAGCCTAAATATTAGACCCGGCCAACAGTACGGGTGAAATTGACACTCCTAGCCCATCATTCCCCAAGTCCCCAACACCCCCCCCACCCCAAACAAAAGAAAAGGGTTTTAAATATTATAATGTTATGACATGAGCATTTATAAGTTGAAACTTTTATTTTGAAAGCCACAGGAACAAAAATAAGAACATTTATTTGGCCCCGTTACACCGTCTTTGCATCTAATGGTAATTGCATTGAAGATAAATGTTTTGCTTTGAGGCTAGTTAAGGGTCGTATCATGGCTTTTGAATTATGGTAGATTCAAGACTACATGAATTAAGTTTTCTACCAAAGTCATTCATTGGCATATAAAAACCTTCAAATTATTATCTAGTTTGCTTGAATTGAAACCTCATATGAAGTTTGGATGGGTTAATTGGACAGTAAAATTAAGGAGAAATTCTTGGAGTTATTTCTTGGAAGTGAGAGTAGAACTGAAAGTATGAAAAATTAAAATTTTTGTTTTTGTTCCAACATATGTGTTGTGTCAAAAAACCTTAGGAAAACTTTATTGATTACGTTCAGCTTTTTGTGAAACAAGAAGCACCCATAATTGTATGAGTCTTGTCTAGGAGACACCTCCGCTTGTGTTTACTCGGGGCCAAAAATTTTTGGAGTATCTTCTATTTCCCATTAAAGCTGCTATGTTGGTGTAAACACAAATTTCAATTCTAAAATAAATTAAACGGGAATTTGAATACAAGATTAAATATTTGTATTAATTTGAATGTATAGATACAATCTCTATTGAATTCAATGTGTATGATCCTCTGATTCGATCTCCTTATTGAATTTGAATAAACTTGAGCTTGAGAGAGGGCCTTGAAGGCTTGACCTCAATCAAGGCAAATCTTTGATCTTCAAGGGCGGACGACACATGCTCGTCGCGCCCGATGTGCTTGTTGTCTTCGTTGAAAGAGATAGTATTTAAGTGTTGGATGGATTCTTTAAATTATTCAATCTTTTTCCAACACTGGATGGATTCTTCAAGTTTTTCAACCTCTGAATCAAGGGAGGGTAGGGTCCTATTTATAGGAAAGCTTCTACCCTCCCCCTTGAAAGTTAAGGCAGACCTTGACTTGAATTTTGAGCATTCAATCAGGCCTCATCCTGTATTGCATTGACTTAAAAGTCATTTGCTTTGACTTTGACTTTTCTTGGAAGTCTCTCGGGTTTGGGCCGGGTATTGACTTGGAAGTTGTCTCGAACTTTGACTGTATGTTGACTTTAAAGTCGTTTGACGTCGTTTAACTTGAGAGTCGATTTAGGCTTTGACCTTTGACTTGGTAGTCGACTTAGGTTTTGAGTTTTGACTTTGACTTTGACCTAGTTTTAACCACGCCTTGACTTAGAAGTCGTTTGGATTTCAGGTCATAACTTAACTTGGTAGTCGTCTTGAGCCTCGATTTAGGCTTTGACTTAAGTTTTGACTGAGTCTTGACTTAGAAGTCACTTGGACTTCGTCTTAAGCTTGTCTTGAGAATCTTTTGAGCCTGATTAAATGAATTAAAAAGGCTGACCCAATTAATTAATTTGATTTTATTTTGGTATGACACCTAAATATTTTTTGTTGTACCTACAAATTACCCCATCGAGAAAAGGTCACGTACAAGATTTTTGAAGGGGAGCAACATCTCGAAATTTTTTGAAACGCGCTATTTGGGCGCCTATTGACTTGACTTACCATGCTGTCAATTGGACACCTTTTTCTTTTAGATGGGTTGTGCTACCGTTTAAATTGCAATGACCCAATTGTTAGCGTCATCCTATTTCATAGACCTTGCTCGATTAATTTATTAGCTTGATACTTGACTTCCAAAATTGTACCGACGACTTAGGTTGTGCTACAGCCTCAAACTATGATGATCAAAATTATGTAGCCACAAAACAATTTGGGCTAGCCATTTTTTAACACTGGGGAAGTAGACCATGCGGCCTCTTCTCATTTTCGGACGTGGGCCTAGCCCGGTTCTTCTTTCTGCTGTCTTCTTTTTTTTTTTTTTTTTTTGGAATAGGCTAGGCTTGTTTTTCTCCTTCTTCTTTTCTGTTAGGGCTGGCCCGTTCTGCCTTCCTTTTCTTCTCGGGTTGCGCCAGTCTTAAGCTCATTTTGCTGCCCCCATTTCCGGTCCCCCTTCTCTTTCTTTTATGTTTTGTTCATTTGTTTCTTTCTTGCATGGGCCGGCCCATTTGCCCTTCTATTCGCACCCCAACCTAGCTTGGTTTTGCTTCACTTAAGAGATATATGCAAGTCACATGACCCGTTCTGTCTTCTTTTTCCCTTCTCTTTTTCTGCTTGGGTTGGGCCCATCTTTCTTCCTTTTTTTTTTTTTTTCCAGGTAGGCCTGGCCCTTGGCTTTCATTTCTTTTATGACCAGTCCATGGCCTATTCTTCACTTAAATGACACGCGTCTCTCATGTGGTCTCCCCATCCCTTCTTCTCTTTCTTCCTTTCGTCTTAGCCCGCCGCTAGAACCCTCCACTATTGCTGCTGCTGTTGATTCTTAGTGGAAACTTCTCCCAAAACTTGGTTTTTGTATCATGATTTTTGATCTTTGTGATCATCAAAGGTTCCAACTTTCTCAACCCTTTGTCCTTTTATTTTTTTTCATTTCTTTTCAGCAACGAACACCCAAAAACCTTGCCGCTTTTTGTTGTTGTTACTGCTACTAGTGGTTTACAGTGGAACCACCCCTCCAAGCTTGATCTTTGTCACTATTTTTGGTTATTGTGGCCATCAATGATACCACCTTTCTCAACTATTCTTCTCATTCTTTTTTTTAAAAAAATTCGTGTGCTTGACTCCATGCCCATTTTTTGTAAAAGTGCAACCACCTCTCTCTTTTTTTCTTAATATCCATGATTCTGATGAGAAAAAGTAGTGACCTTAACTTGGTATGAAATTTGGCATAGGTCACGAAATCTCAAGCAAGAAAAACAAAAAGGACAGCAACTTGCTTTAATTTTGAGGTGGAAGAAACGAATTTTTGCCCACATCCCCTGTTTGATTCTTGTGCAAGACCAAGATTATTCATTTATCACCAGCTTGAGTTGCGACATTGCTTTGGAAGGTAAAAGTCTCTCCTTCTATTTATGCCTGCTGGATATATGAATGTGTACACAACCAAAGCAGATTCACCTGAGCTTTTTTTTTTTTTTTTGGTTGAGGTAATGAGGTTTTATAGGGGGTTCAAAGAGGGAAGATACGAATGCTCTTGAAGAGTTTTTGGAGAATTTGGGTTTGACCAGCGTTGATTTGGGCTTTTGATGATAGGGATGAGATTAGGTATACTAAGGAGAGAGAAAAACATGGGTCTTTAGCCTTGGAAAGTAGGCCCTTTTTTTTTTTTTTTTTAATCTCACCCTATTTGACCCAATTTGCTATATTATGTTTAGAGGTCGCAACTTTTTTCTTTTTTGATAATTATTAGCCATAAAAGGTGGTGACTTTGAATCCAAAGGAATCAACTTTATCAGATTTAAAAGTCTTCTCATACTTGCTTGTGCCGTCACAACATCAGACTCATTTGTTGTCGCATTTTTGTGTCGTCGTAACATCATGCCTACTTGTTGAAAGGTGGCAATTTTCTCGCTCGTGCTGTTTTTGTATGCCAAGACCTTTCCTCTTTTTTTTTTGTTGCATTTGTATTGTTACTTGTGCAGGTTGAGAAGCCACTTGTAAAATGGTTTGCCGCTAGACCTTTTGAGGCCTAGAACGGAAACACTCACGCCTAAAAGTAGTATTGTTGAATTCCAAGAGTACACAACCACAAGAGGGGGGTGAATTGTGGTGGTCGATTTTCGCCTAATAACTGACAAACAACCGTAGCACTTGATTGCAGAGATTGTTTGTAAATCACAAACAACCTTACGCCTTGTTTGTAGCGGTTGTTCTCAATTGATTCAGTAGCGAAATTCAAAGTAATAAATGCGGAAATAAAGCACACACAATTTTTACGTGGAAAACACCTCTAGCCCAACTGAGGTGTGAAAAACCACGACCTACCTCGTGTAGGATTTAACCACTTCACTAACGGGCTGAAAACGTTACAAAAGCAACACTCCTTGTTATAACTTGTAACCCACGTAACCTTCTTCCCTAAGACAGGTTACACAACGTCCAATCTCACCAGATAGGACACGTCCAAAGTCCACACGACTGAGGACACACTCACTCACTTTCTGGTCTGAGAACAGGGCTACAAAACACCTTACTGAGGTGCTTCTGACTTAAGCAGATGTAAGGTACAATGAAGTCCTATTATGCCAAGAAATTGAAAGCTCAGTTAAGCACAATCTCCTCACGGTTTTTCTCTTTGAAATTCAGCTCTAAGAGTCTCTTACTTCTTTGTAAAAACCGGATTGTCAAATGGGAGAGAGAATTTCAATATTTAAACGCACAACCCAATGGCTATTCTTTTCAAAAGATAGGGAAAATCCTCTATTTTTAGTCGCTTAGAAGATTCACCAAAGATTTTCAACGGCTAAGAGAGGAGAGAAGATTTTTTTAAAATATCTTGGCCGAGTAATCTAGCTTGAAAAGGATAAAATCTTGATTTATCCCAAATTCAATCAAGAACCTAAAAATAAGGGATAAGAATCTTTCAAGAGAAATCTTTAGCAAAAACGGTTTTGCAATTTTTTTTTTCAAATTCAAAACAAATCTTTTTAGATCTGGCAGCCAACCGAAGCAAATTTCCAGATAAGACTGATGTAGCTGCTGTAGTTTTTGAGAACACCCTAGGCACCCTGTTTGCAGGGTTGTTTGGAAATGGTGTCCCAAAGCAACTTTTCGAAAACCGTTTTCAAGAAGTGCTAAAAATGATACTTTCAAGATTGGCATATTAACAAGAGTCTAAAAGATAAAAACTAAATTAACCAAGACTCCTTGTAAGAATTAGTTGTCTTGTCAAGAGTGAATATGCTGCTCCAAAACACCTTGGTCACCTTGATTCCTTGGGTGATCTTGTGTAGCTGAATGTTCCTCAAGACTTAAACCATATGTGTTGTTTGCTGATCTTGTGTCACTGAAGCTCGGAACCTGTTCCTAAGACTTGTTCTCAACATTTAGCCACCAGGTTAATAAAATATCACAAACAGCGGTGTAGGAACAACGGTGTATTAGGCCCTGTTTGGAGAGCTTGTTTGGAACAACATTACTTAGACAAATATGTTACTCTTGGATTTGTTATCATCAAAACTAAATATAATCAACAAATTCCCCCTTTTTGATGATGACAAACCAAGTGACCATATTGACAAAATTAAAAAGCTTAACAACGTTTAATGCTGATAGGGATCCTCTAGGTGCTAGGTCATAGAGCACGTCATATGGTTTTATTCATATGGTCTTATTCCCCCTTTTGGCATCATTAAAAAGCATAAACAACAGTATGAATGCAAGAAAAGAAATATAGAGCATAAGGTGCAAGAAGCATCATTAAGGAGATATTGCATTAAAAACAGTACAATGCCAAAAACGAAGATGGGAGGAGACAAGAGAACAGCCTAGAGAATCAGGTTGCAGGGGGTGGTCTCGTTTGCAGAGGAGGAATGCTGGGGGCAAGAGTGGAGAGAAGGGCAAGCAATTCCTCATGGCGTTTGGTGGAGAGGGCTTGCTCCTCAGCAAGAACAGCCTTGACAGCTGAGAGCTCATCCTTGAGGTGAGCATTGTCCTCAAAAACAGCCTTAAGTTTGATGGAAGGTTGCCCAGAAACAAGTGGTCGAGGTGGTCGACGACCCTGTTTGGAGACTGACCCTTCGCCAACCTCATAGCCACACCCGAGCAGAGTGTCAATCCCAATCTCATCAACGACTTGGGCCTCCACTCGCCGTGTGAGCACTATCCCAAGGTGCTCAAACACCCTTGTCAGCAGAAACCCATATCCAAGATCATGGGCCCGGGTGGTGTTCGCAATTCGCCCTATGTGGCGAATCATGATTGCAGGGAGGTTGATTGGTTCCTCCCGATCCAGTAAGTCCACCAGGCATTGATCGAGGGCATCAGCTGAGTTTCGCCCTTGACCTCGCGGAATTATGTTCTTGATAGTGAACATAAACAATAGTTGGTGCAGGGAGGTCATTTCACCCTTCTTAACAGAGAGGGGTGTTCTCAGGCCCTGTTTTTGACTGAGGCATTGGGACACCTCTAGGAGCCTGGCTGTTTCTAGGGCTGTTTTGTCTTCCCTCACATACATGTCAAAGCCTTGGGAGGGTACTCCCAAAATTTTCCCAAGTGTGGGCGCATCAACCTTAATGCGTTGCCCATTCACAAAACTAGTCACCACCCCTTCGGTGACACTGCAGTTGGCGTAAAACTCAGCCAATTCAGGCACAGAACACCCTAGCTGGGTATTTGCAAACAAGTCGAGCCAGCCTTGAGCGCGCAACTTGGTCAGGAACACCCCCAGATCCTGTTCCTCGAAAAAGCTTACATTCACTACCTTCCCCCTGACGACATTGCGCTTAAGCAACTGCGCATGTTTGTCAGACATAGGAGAGGGAGTGAACTGCTTTGGGCGTTTGGGGGCAGGAACAGAGGTGGTAGCTTCTGGTAGGGGGCTGTTCTAGGCTTTCGCTTGAGGGGTGTTTTTGTAGGAGAGGGCTTCACAGCAGGTTTAGTGGTTGATTTTGGAGGGGCTTGTTCTTCAGAGGACTCGAAGAACACCGGTGTCCCCTGTTTGAAGGTGGTGTTCTCAAAGTCAGAACTCGAGAACCCTTAGGTAGAAGAGGAGGAAATCTCCTCGATGACAGGAGCAGAGGGTTTGGAGATACGGTGAGAGGATTGAAAAGCTATTCTCGCAGATTTGCGAGAAGGCTTGGAGGATTGTGGAGAAGAGGGAGTTTGAGAGGGCTGAGACCTTGGTTGTGGCCTTGTTCTTGGCGTTCTGCTACGCCTGGCCACTATTTTCACCCTTTTCCTTTTCTCTCCAGTTTGAGCGACCGGAGTGGGGGTTTCAGCCTCAGGGAGAGAATCCTTCTCTAAACTCTCCTCTGATGTCTCATTCGACTTCCCTTGGAAGTCGACATTCAGATCCTCCACATACACACCTTCGACAGAGGCAGCCCCTGTTTCTGTCGCTGTGTCAGGAAACAACCCAGAAGAACAGGGCTCAAAATTAAATCCTTCAGAGGTTTCCAAGAGTTGGTCTTGAGACCCCGATAGTGTACCCTCTGACTCGACTTTAATGGGACAAGCAATTGTCCCTACAAGGAACACCAATTTCCTTCCACACTCGAAGGGAATATCATCCATTCCCATTCCCACTGATTGTAGGGACAAGCTTTTCAGGAATTTGAAAGGCTTGTACAGGATTGGGCGAGGGGGAGCAGGGATTGAGGACGCAAGAACGAGGGCTTTTGATTGAGAGGAGTTGTTGGGAGCCATTGTTGCTAGAAGAGAGAGATTAGGGTTTAAGGTTTTTGCAGGGTTTTCAGGTTTTGCTTGTGTGCAAGATGAACGGCAGAACTGAGAACAGGGCATATAAAGAGAGAGAGAGAGAGAGCACCCAAAATCTTTAGAAGATTTCTCGGTTTGCAACGGGTGTGAGCATTAAAAGCTTGTGCCTTGGGAAGGAAAGAAAACACATCGAGCAACCAAGGGGCGTACCTGTTCTCTTCGTTATGCCTGTTCTTTGCCGTCTGATCTTGATTGGACTTAATGGTATTAAGGCGGCTCCAGTACATCCCCTTATGCTGCACTAAGTGGATAAGTAGAGACAAAATGCACGCAATTCGAGTGTATGCAATCACATCCGTTGTTAATAAGATTTGCAAACAGGGGAGAGAACAGGGTGTAAAGGTTGATCTTACCAAACCCAGTTCATGTTCTGGAAACAGGTATCTCAGGGTGTTCTCACCAACCCTAGTTCCAGTCTATTTCTCTCAAATTGATCTCTAGCTAGTGCCTTAGTGAATATATCAGCAATTTGATTTTCTGTTGTGCAAAAATTCATAGAGATTAAACCCTTTTCAACATTATCTCTTAAGAAATGATGTCGAATGTCAATATGCTTTGTTCTTTTATGTTGACATGGATTTTTGGCAATGTTAATTGCACTTGTGTTATCACAAAAAATAGGAATGCATCCAGTGTCAACACAAAAGTCCTTAAGCTGTTGCCTTATCCACAACAGTTGAGCACAACATGAAGCTGCTGCAACATATTCAGCTTCTGCTGTGGACATGGCAATAGAATGTTGCTTCTTGGTAGCCCAAGATACCAAACAAGGTCCAAGAAAGTGAACCATACCTTAGGTACTCTTTCTATCAACTAGGAATCCAGCATAGTCAGCATCAGCATATCCAATAAGATCAAAATTACAACCTCTAGGATACTATAAGGCTAAATTGGGTGTATGTTTCAAATATCTTAGTATCCGTTTCACAGCCTTAAGATGAGTTTCCTTAGGATTAGACTGAAAACGGGCACATAAACCAACACTAAAAATAATATCTGGTCTACTAGCGGTTAGGTATAGGAGTGACCCAATCATGCCCCTATAGAGTTTCTCCTCAACTGAGGGACTCCCATCATCCATAACCAACCTGGTTGAAGGAGAAATAGGAGTGTCTACGGGTTTGGCCAACTCCATCCCAAAATGCTTAAGTAGCTCCTTGATATACTTTTGTTGATGGATCATGGTGCCGTTTGGAGTTTGCTTGATTTGTAAGCCTAAGAAAAAGTTAAGCTCACCCATCATGCTCATCTCAAACTCACTCCTCATCATATTTGAAAATTCATTGCATAAATCATGATGAGTTGCACCAAATATAATGTCATCAACATATATTTGGACAATCAATAAATGTTCCCCCTTAGATTTTAGAAACAAGGTATTGTCTACCTTGCCTCTTCTAAAATCATTTTCAATTAAAAAACTTGACAACCGTTCGTACCAAGCTCTAGGAGCTTGTTTTAGGCCATAAAGAGCTTTGTCAAGTTTGAAAACATGGTTAGGAAATTCACTGTTTTCAAAACCAGGGGATTGTTTGACATACACCTCTTCTTTAAGGTATCCCTTGAGGAATGCACTTTTCACGTCCATTTGATATAGCTTGATTTCCATATGAGCTGCAAAGGCTATTAAGATTCGAATAGCCTCAATTCTAGCAACTGGTGCAAAGGTTTCTTCATAATCGATCCCTTCTTCTTGATTATACCCTTGAACAACCAACCGTACCTTGTTCCTAGTGACTGTTCCTGACTCATCCAGTTTGTTTCGGAACACCCACTTGGTTCCAATGATTGTTCTGTCTGCAGGTTTAGGTATAAGGTGCCATACTTTGTTTCTTTCAAATTGATGGAGCTCTTCTTGCATTGCCGTGACCCAATCTGAATATGCAAGATCTTCATTCACACTCTTTGGCTCAATATTAGAGAGAAAAGCATAGAAAGCACAGAAATTCTTAAGCTTAGACCTAGTTTGCACTCCACTGTTAATATTAGACAGAATTTGATCAAGGGGGTGCGAACTATGGTACTTCCATGGTCGTGGAGTAAGAGGATCCACAGACCCATGCTCTACTCTAGTCGTAATATCAAGCTTACGATCATCTCTTGAGCCTGTTTCTGCACCTGTTTGTAAGCCTGTTCCTGAAGAACATGGTCCCGAACAGGGTTCAACGGTGTTTCCCCCTGTTTGGTGTTCACCTTGCCTGCTGTTCTGAGGAACACCTTCAGGAGTTGTTTTCTCCATGGTGTTCTTACCTCGTTTATCTTGGAGCAACACTTCTTTTCGAACAAGACCTAATTCAAGTTCATCTTCCTGTGCATCATTCTCACTCAACAAGTTAGATTCATTAAAAAGCACATGCACACTTTCCTCAACACACAAGGTCCTTTTGTTAAAGACTTTGTATGCCTTGCTGTGAGAAGAATAGCCAAGAAATATTGCCTCATCACTCCTAGGGTCAAACTTTCCTAAGGCATCCTTCCCATTATTATGCACAAAACACCTACAACCAAATGTTCTTAGGTGCGTAATATTGGGTTTTCTGCCCTTGAAAAGTTCATAAGGAGTTTTGTTCAAAATGGGTCTGATCATGCATCTATTTATAATGTAACATGAGGTGTTCAATGCTTCTGCCCAGAAATGCCTAGGAAGACCACTAGCAATAAGCATTGTTCTGGTCATGTCTTCCAGGGTGTGATTTTTGCGCTCAACCACCCCATTTTGTTGGGGTGTTCTTAGAGCTGAGAAGTTATGATCAACACCATGTTCATTACAATAGTTGATAAAACTTGCATTTTCAAACTCAGTTCCATGATCAGATCTCAAGCTAATTAAGGAGTGTCCTACTCTCTTTTCAACCTTTTTGAGAAAGGCAATAAAATTCTCAAAGGTTTCATCTTTGGATGCCAAAAACAAGGTCCAAGTAAATCGAGAGTAATCATCCACTACAACAAGCACATACTTTTTCCCACCTCTACTAGTTATCCTCATGGGACCACACAAATCAATGTGTAATAATTCTAGAGGTCGGGTAGTGCTTACACATTTTTTCGATTTAAAAGAAGATCTGACTTGTTTGCCTTTTGCACAAGCTTCACATACCTTGTCATCATTAAATTTGATGGAAGGTAGTCCAATAACCAGGTCTTTTGAAACAAGTTTGTTTAAAAGAGTAAGGCTTGCATGACCTAGTCTCTTGTGCCAGAGCATTATGTCATCATTCACAGCACTCAAACAAGTCAGGTTGTTTTGGGGAAGAGTGGAAATACATACTTTGTAAACATTTTTGTGTCGCTTCCCCCTTAATACGACATCTCCTGTGTTGACATTGACAACCAAGCAATGTGTTCGTGAGAACACCACTAGGTTGTTCTTGTCACACAGTTGGGACACACTTAGTAAATTATGCTTTAAACCATCAACTAAGTGCACATTATCAATTGAGTGGGAGAGAGTTTTACCAATGCTACCTACACCGACAATTGTCCCAGACTTGCCGTTGCCAAAAGCCACGCTCCCACCGGTTGAAGCTGTAAGTGAGAGAAAGTTTGATTTTTCTCTAGTCATATGCCGCGAACACCCACTATCAACATACCACAGCTGCCTGTTTTCAAGGTTGTTTTCTGATCTGTTTGACAGGGTGTTTCTTACCCTGTTTGCTAGGTTGCTTGTGGGGTTGTTCTCTCTCACTTCAGCCTGCAAAACAAATCACAGGTTAGTTTTGGGAACCCAGATCCACTTGGGTCCCATTCTTTTAGACAAGTAAAGCTCATCTTTTCTAATCCAGATTTGTTTTACATACCTTTCATTTTTTTCAATGACATACCTTCTCAGAGGACATGAATATCGATAGTGACCAGTTTTACCACAATGAAAGCAAACAATGTTTTCAGGTAATCCCACATACTTTCTATGAATTGGGTAAACTGTTCGTTTAGGCTTATATCCAAGTCCCTTTTTGTTTCGACTGTGGTGAGTGTTTAACCAATCAAGGGCTTGTGAGGACTTGTTCCAGCGCTTGGTTGTGATAAGCTCGGTTTCCAGTTTTTCTATATTAGCATGCAAACCCTTGTTCTCCCTGAGCAAGGACTCAACCATTCCTTCCACCTCAAAGAGTTTTTTCTCCATTCGAGAATAATCTCCTTCTTTTATAAAGAGGTTTTCTTTGAGCGTATTAATATTTTCATGTAAGCCTAATTTTTCATTTTTAAGGATCTCATTTTGTAGTTCTAGGTCTCAGACATCTCGTTTCAATTCAGCACAAGTATCCATCAAGGTATACAAAAGTTCTTCGAGAGTTGCTTTATTGAGACCACGTACCTTGTTCTTGAGATCAGTAAGACTGTTTGTTGATTCATCATCTGAATCCGTGTCACTTTGTGCCATGAGAGCTACAGCACCTTCATCAGTTTCAGACTCACCTTCATCCTCAGAGGAATCTCCCCAGGCAGCAAGCATAGCCTTCGAGAATCGTCTCCCAGAGCTGCTTGCAGCTTGTTTTCTACCTTGTTTCCTAGGGTGTTCTTGCTCTTGCTCTTCTCGAAGTAGTGGACAGTTCTTCACAATGTGATCTAGTTTGCCACACTTAAAACACCCTGTGAACTGTTCTCGGGGGGTGTTTTTGGACTCACTGAAGTCTTTTCTTTTGCTGTTTTCTTTGACCTTTTTGAAGAATTTCTTGAACTTTCTTGTCATTAAGGCCATCTCTTCATCCTCAAGGTTAGAGTCATCATCCTCTTGTGCTTTCAAGGCAAGCCCACGATCCTTCTTCTGCTCCTCTTTTTGTTGTGAGTTCTTTCTGAGTTCATAGGTTTGAAGATTGCCAATCAACTCGTCGAGGGTGATCTTGTTCATGTCTTTAGCTTCTTGGATGGCTGTCACCTTCGCTTCCCAAGACCGAGGCAAAATCCTTAGAATCTTCCTCACCAGCTCTTCTGTGGTGAAGGATTTTCTCAGGGATTTTAGCTCGTTTGTTATGTGAGTGAAGCGTGTGTACATATCCATCACGTTCTCACGATCACCCATATCAAACAACTCATATTGCCTCATAAGTAGCTCAATACGTGATTGTTTGACCTGACTTGTTCCTCCATGAGCTACTTGGAGGGCATTCCATATCTCCTGAGCTGACTCACACTCTGAGATACGTGTATATTCATCTGGACCTAGGCCAAAATATAATAGCTTCTTGACCTTGGCATTCTTTTCCATTTTCTTATAGTCTTCACCATCAAACTCTATGGGTTCCTTGGGAACCTTCTTATCATCTTCAAGCACCTTGGTGGGAACAAGGGGCCCGTTCTTAATGAGCATCCATAATTCATAATCTTCTGCCTGAATATAGTTCTCCATCCTATTCTTCCACCAACTATAATGTTGGTCGTTGAAATAGAGTGGACGAGTAATGGATTTCCCTTCAAGGATTCCTTGTGGTGTACTCATCTTCAGAATCTCTCAAGGTGTTAGCCCTTTTGAGAGAACCCGCTCTCATACCACTTGTTGAATTCCAAGAGTACACAACCACAAGAGGGGGGTGAATTGTGGTGGTCGATTTTCGCCTAATAACTGACAAACAACCGTAGCACTTGATTGCAGAGATTGTTTGTAAATCACAAACAACCTTACGCCTTGTTTGTAGCGGTTGTTCTCAATTGATTCAGTAGCGAAATTCAAAGTAATAAATGCGAAATAAAGCACACATAATTTTTACGTGGAAAACACCTCTAGCCCAACTGAGGTGTGAAAAACCACGACCTACCTCGTGTAGGATTTAACCACTTCACTAACGGGCTGAAAACGTTACAAAAGCAACACTCCTTGTTACAACTTGTAACCCACGTAACCTTCTTCCCTAAGACAGGTTACACCACGTCCAATCTCACCAGATAGGATACGTCCAAAGTCCACACGACTGAGGACACACTCACTCACTTTCTGTTCTGAGAACAGGGCTACAAAACACCTTACTGGGGTGCTTCTGATTTAAGCAGATGTAAGGTACAATGAAGTCCTATTATGCCAAGAAATTGAAAGCTCAGTTAATCACAATCTTCTCACGGTTTTTCTCTTTGAAATTCAGCTCTAAGAATCTCTTACTTCTTTGTAAAAACTGGATTGTCAAATGGGAGAGAGAATTTCAATATTTAAACGCACAACCCAACGGCTATTCTTTTCAAAAGATAGGGAAAATTCTCTATTTTTAGTCGCTTAGAAGATTCACCAAAGATTTCCAACGGCTAAGAGAGGAGAGAAGATTTTCTTAAAATATCTTGGCCGAGTAATCTAGCTTGAAAAGGATAAAATCTTGATTTATCCCAAATTCAATCAAGACCTAAAAATAAGGGATAAGAATCTTTCAAGAGAAATCTTTAGCAAAAACGGTTTTGCAATTTTTTTTTTTCAAATTCAAAACAAATCTTTTTAGATCTGGCAGCCAACCGAAGCAAATTTCCAGATAAGACTGATGTAGCTGCTGTAGTTTTTGAGAACACCCTAGGCACCCTGTTTGCAGGGTTGTTTGGAAATGGTGTCCCAAAGCAACTTTTCGAAAACCGTTTTCAAGAAGTGCTAAAAATGATACTTTCAAGATTGGCATATTAACAAGAGTCTAAAAGATAAAAACTAAATTAACCAAGACTCCTTGTAAGAATTAGTTGTCTTGTCAAGAGTGAATATGCTGCTCCAAAACACCTTGGTCACCTTGATTCCTTGGGTGATCTTGTGTAGCTGAATGTTCCTCAAGACTTAAACCATATGTGTTGTTTGCTGATCTTGTGTCACTGAAGCTCGGAACCTGTTCCTAAGACTTGTTCTCAATATTTAGCCACCAGGTTAATAAAATATCACAAACAACGGTGTATTAGGCCCTGTTTGGAGAGCTTGTTTGGAACAACATTACTTAGACAAATATGTTACTCTTGGATTTGTTATCATCAAAACTAAATATAATCAACAAGTATGAAGACTGGAAGAATTACTTGCTAATGCAATTTCACCATTAAACCTTTTGGGGCCTAAAACGGGATCGTGCACGCCAAAAGTGGTATGAAGTTTTGAAGAACCACTTGTGAAATGGTTTACTGCTAGGTATCTTGAGGCCTGGAATGGAAACCTACACACCTGAAAGTGATATGAAGACTTGAAGAACCCCTTACGAAATGGTTTGCCGTTAGGCCTTTTGATGCCTAGAACGGAAACCTACACGCTTGAAAGTGGTATGAAGACTTGAAGAACCACTTACGAAATAGTTTGCCACTAGGCCTTTTGGTGCCTTGAACGGAAATCTACACGCCTGAAAGTGGTATGAAGACTTGAAGAACCACTTGCAACTACGGTCTATCGTTAAGCGATTTGTGGCATAAAACAGGACCGTGCATGCCAAACAGTAGTAGACTAGCGAGGAGCAACTCGGCCGCAAAAGGTTGATGTCTTTAATCACCTTTCTTTCATGCCCCCCTTCTCTTTGTCCTTTTTTTGTGTTGTGTTTGACTGCATTTGATGATTTATTAGCCAAGCTGCCCATGTACTTACCAAAAATTGCAATTCCTGATAAGATCAAGTCATCACGTAATTCAACAAAGTATGCTTTGATCATTTGTTTTGCTGTTCACAGTTTATACTTTTGCGGACCAGGTATGGTACAACGATTTTGGTTTGAGTGAACAGTTTAGACTCTTGTTCAGGAGTCAACATTTTCTTGGTATGTGTAAATAGTTTAGTCGCTTGTTCGGAAGTCTTCTTTTTTAAATGTGTGAATAGTTTAGTCTCTTATTCGGGAGCGGTCTTGATTTTTTTTTTTTTTAATAGTTTGTGAACGGTTTAAGCTCTTGTTTGGGAGCTTTCTTTTTTAAGTGTGTCTTCTTCTTCTTTTTTTTTTTTTTTTGGTTTTTGGTGGTGAACAGTTTAGGTTCTTATTCAGGAGTGAGACCAACATTTCCTCAAAGAAAGTAGCGCTTCAAGAACTTGTCATTTATTGGTCCAACTTGAACATCTTGGCCATCTGCTATCTTGTAGGCACCATTTGAGTATACCTCACGGACAACATAAGGTCCTTCCCATTTTGGGGAGAATTTGCTTCCTGTCTTTTGGGTCATGACGATTTGCCTCTTCAGTGCAAGCACCTTATCTCCAACTTAGAATGAACGCGGTTGCACTTTTTTGTTGAATGCTCGAGCTAGGCAAGCCTAATAACATTCTAACTTCTGCTGGGCTTGGAGTCTTTTCTCATCAAGGGCTTCTAATTCTGCTAAGCAAAGTTGGTGGTTTTCATCCTCGCTCAAACCCGCTTGTATAACAATGCGCGTTGATAAGATTTGAATTTCCAGTAGCTGGACGACTTCTACTCCATACACTAGAGTGTAGGGGGTTGACTGTATTGACGTCCTATATGTGGTTTGGTACGCCCAAAGAGCCTTCCCCAGCCTCTCATGCCAATCTCTCTTGGACTTCAAGACCACCTTATTCAGTAGGTTGCACAATGTCTTGTTGAAAGCTTCTACTAGGCCATTTATAGGGGTATGGTACATTGACGACTTATGTGGAGCAAGTTGGAATTTTTTACAGAAGTTAGTCATCAATTTGTTGACGAATGGTTTGTTATTGTCTGTGCTAATGTATTGAGGCACACTATATCGATAAATGATGTGCGTTCGAATCAAGTCGACAACATTCTCCTCTTTAACTTCCTTTAATGCTACTGCCTCTGCCCATTTAGAGAGATAGTCGATGGCAGCCAAAAATGTACACATGACCCGCAGAAGACTTAGGAGTAAGGGGTCCTACAACATCAAGTCCCCATGCTTCAAACAGCCAAGATGACACAGTTGGATGGAGTGGCTCTAGGGGCTGGTGAATGAAGTTAACGTGAAACTGACATGCATCACACCTTTCATAGTCAATACAATCACACACCATGGTGGGCTAGTAATAGCCCATTCTTCTGATGCGGTCATGCAACTTTGGTCCTGATTGATGCGCACCACACACGCCAGCATGTGCTTCTTCCATTACTTGTCTCCCTTCTTCCTCATCCAGACATCGTAGCCAAAGACCGAGGAGAGAGCGTCGGTATAACATTCCTTTGTAATAGAGGAAGCGTGAGGCTCTTCGTTGAATTTCTGTCTTATGTCTTACATCACTTGGCAGCTTTCCGTGCTTCAAGTAGTCAATAAGCAGCTGACGCCAATCTTCCTTATCTACTGCACAAGCGGAGACTACTTTGACCTCTTCTTCACTGTCATCATCGAGTGGTGTAACGACCCATTGCTCGCAAACTGGAACTTTGATGTTCTCTTTTGCTCCCAGTGCCAAAGTGGCAGCAAGGTTTGCAAGTGCATCCGCTATCTTGTTGGCACTCCCAGCGACATGTTCCAAGTTTACAGTTTCTAGCCTATCCAGCAGTCATAAGGCATGCTCTTGATAGGGGATAAGATCATCCTTCTTCACTCCAAATTCTTTCAGGAGCGAGTTGATAACCAATTGTAAGTCACCGTAGACATCAAGATCTTTAATCCCCATCACGATTACCATTTAAAGGCCTAGTATGAGTGCTTGATACTCAGCTAAGTTGTTAAAGCACTATTGGGTCAGAGCGAACGAATATGACAGAATGTGCTGTTTAGGAGAGACTAATACAACTTCTACTCCTACCCCATCATGTCTGGCAGTGCCATCGAAGTACATTTCTCAAGGTGGAAGGACATCGATGCAGAACACCTCCTCCCTAGAAAGGTCATCACTTAGTTCCCAATTATCAGGAACTGGATGATCTGCTAAGAAATCTACTAACGCTTGGCATTTAGTGGCCTTTTGTGGCATATAAATCAGATCATACTGTTCTAAGGTAACCGCTCACTTCAAAAGCCGTCCATTCGGAACTGGTCTTGTCAAGATGACTTAATTGGGTCGGCCTTGGAGATAACATGCACGGTATAGGCCTGCATGTAATGTCTCAATTTTTGAAGAGAAAATATGAGAGGTAAGCACATCTTTTCAATTGATGTGTAATTAAGTTCGATGCTAACCAATGTTCGACTGAGGTAATAAAGAGTTCTCTCCTTGCCTTCAGAATTTTCCTGAGTGCATAATGCTTCAACGAAAGTTCTTGCGCTACGATGTAAAGTACGATAGGCTTGCTAGGAACAGGTGCCCCTAATACTGGAGGGCTTGACAAGTACTTCTTGATGCCATCGAATGCCCTTTGACATGAGTCATCCTATTCAGAAGGTGTTCCCTTTTTCATAAGGTAGCTGAAAGGGTGATAGCAACCGGAGAGGTTTGAAATGAACCTTCTGATATACATCAGGCGTCTTTGCAGCCCTTGGAGCTCTTTGAGGTTCTTTGGTGGGGACATGTCTTGAATTACTTTTATTTTGACTTGATTAATTTCGCCGCCTTTATGTCGGACGACAAAGCCTAGGAATTTACCAAATGTGACACCAAATGCGCACTTCAGTGGATTCATCTTTAGTTGGCATTTTCTTAATCTTTTGAAGATTTGCCAAATATAGGTGGTCTGATCTCTTTTTAGACTTAACCACCAGATCATCCACATAGCACTCCACAGTTTTATACAACATGCCTTTGAAAACGGTTTGCATTGCCCTTTGATAGGTTGCTCCTGCATTTTTCAAGCCAAAAGGCATCACCTTGTAGCAAAAGATGTCCTTCGGTGTGCGGAACGCTGTGGCCTCTTGATATGCAAATGCCATCTAAATCTGGTTGTAGCCTATAGTGCAATTCATAAAGGATAAGGCTTTGTGACCATTGGTAGCATTAATCATGAGTTCAGTGACTAGAAGTGGAAAGTCATCTTTTGGGCATGCATCATTGAGAACCCGAAAATCCACACAAATTCGAAGTTGGCCATTTTTCTTCCTGACTGGGACGATGTTTGCAATCCAAGTTAGATACTTCACCTCGCGTATGAACCCATCGTCAATGAGTTTGTTTACTTCCTTTTTGATTTCAGGCATCAACTCAGGTCGAAAGCGCCGTTGAGGTTGCTTCTTGGGTGAAACACCTTTTTTAATAGACATATGATGTACTGCAACCTTGGGGTCTAATCCAGGCATTTCTTATTGTTGATTATATTTAGTTTTGATGATAACAAATCCAAGTGTAAAAATTTGTCCAAGTAATGTTGCTCCGAACACGATCTCCAAACAGGCCTAACTGGTGTTTGTGATCTTTATTGTATTAACTGGTTTGCTACATGTGAGAACAAGTCTTCTAGACAGGTTTTACTTGGTGATTCCATATTAAGTCAAGAACACCATCTCGACAGCTGATTGTAAAGCGTGTTCTTGAACTCTAGCAATGCAAAGAACAACCCCAGCAAACAAGGTGGCCTTGGTGTTCACAGCAGCTCTACAAATCTCGGACAAGATGACTGGTTCAAAACAAGAAGTCTTGGGTATATAGGTTTTATTTAATTAGACTCTTGTTAATATGCCAATATTGAAAACATCATTTTAAACACCTCTTGAATCGGTATTTGCGCTAAAGTACTTCAGAACACCAGTTGCGAACAACCCTGCAAACAGGGTGCCTAGGGTGTTTCTGAACTGCAGTGGCCATACCCGATTATTTTTGAAAATTCATTTTGGTTGGCCAAGATCTCCAGAATACTTTCTTTGAATTTCAAAATTGCTATTTTTCTGGAGAGGATAGTTCTTGAAAATATTATGGAGATTTGTGAAAATAGGCTTGGGAGATTTGCCAAATCAAAAGATTCCTATGACTATATTTTCGGATTTGGTAAAAGCTAAAAATCTCTTTAAACCTCTTCACGGCTATGGGAAGATAAGGGTTATCTTTTAAGATAACAAAATCCCTTATATTTTAGGATAAATTCATCATTAGCCGTTGGAGAATATATTTTGTTTGCAAAATCATTTTTCATACTTAGCTGAGTCTTTGGTTTTTTTGGACCTTGTGTTTAAAAACCGCAGCTTTTCTCTCCCATAGAAAAGCCAAGAAGCAGATAGAAAAAACTCAGACTGAAAAAGAGAAGCAACACAGCTTTCTGAAAAATCTGGAAAAAATCAGGAAACTCGGTTTTCACATTAAAATTCTTGAGCTTCATTCTGAAAAGCAAAACCGTGACAAGCTGTGTTTGATTTGAGTTTTCAAACCATTGGCATAATAGGATCTTCATTGTACCTTACATCTGCTTAGTGAGAAGCACCCCCTGTAAGGTGTTTGTAACCCTGATCTTGGATCAGAAAAGTGAGTGAGTGTGTCCTAGTCGTGTGGACTTGGACGTGTCTAATCTTGCGAAGGTTGGACATGGTGTAACCTGTCTTTGGGAAGAAGGTTACGTGGTTGCAAGTTGTAACAAGGTGTGTTACATTTGTAACGTGTGAAGCCCGTTAGTGAAAGTGGTTAAATCCTACACGAGGTAGGTCGTGGTTTTTCACACCTCAGTTGGGCTAGAGGTGTTTTCCACGTAAAAATTATGTGTGCTTTATTTTCCACATTTATCTTGGTGATTTTCGCATCTGTAATATTTGAGAACACCCCGTGCAAACAAGCTATCAGGGTGTTTGTCATTTGAGAACAACCTCTGTGAGGGTGTTTGTTATTTACAACGTGAAAATCAGACACCACAATTCACCCCCCCTCTTGTGGTTGTATACTCACGAACTCAACAAGTGGTATCAGAGCGGGTTCTCTTATAAAAGGTTAACACCTTGAGAGATTCTGAAGATGAGTACCCCACAAGGAATTCTTGAAGGGCAATCCATTACTCGTCCACCCTATTTCAACGGCCAACATTATAGTTGGTGGAAGAATAGGATGGAGAACTATATTCAGGCAGAAGATTATGAATTATGGATGCTCATCAAGAACGGGCCCCTTGTTCCCACCAAGGTGCTTGAAGATGGTAAGAAGGTTCCCAAGGAATCCATAGAGTTTGATGCCGAGGACTACAAGAAAATGGAGAAAAATGCCAAGGCCAAAAAGCTTCTATATTTTGGCCTAGGACCCGATGAATACACTCGCATCTCTGAGTGTGAATCAGCCCAAGCTATCTGGAATGCTCTGCAAGTTGCTCATGAAGGTACGAGTCAAGTTAAACAATCTAGAATTGAGCTACTTATGCGACAATATGAGTTGTTTGATATGGGTGATCATGAAACTGTGATGGACATGTATACACGGTTCACCCACATCACGAACGAGTTAAAATTCCTGGGAAGATCTTTCACCACTGAAGAGTTGGTGAGGAAAATCCTCAGAATTTTACCTCGCACATGGGAGGCCAAAGTAACAGCCATCCAAGAGGCTAAAGACATGAACCAGATCACCCTCGACGAGTTGATTGGTAATCTCCAGACCTATGAACTCCGAAAGAACTCACAGCAAAGAGAGGAGCAAAAGAAGGATCGTGGGCTTGCCTTGAAAGCACATGAGGACACTGACTCTGACCTTGAAGATGAAGAAATGGCCCTAATGTCCAGAAAATTCAAGAAATTCTTCAAAAAGGTCAAGGAAAACAACAAAAGAAAAGACTTCAGCAAGTCCAGAAACACCTCCAAAGAACAGCTCACAGGGTGTTTCAAGTGCGGCAAACCAGATCACTTAGTCAAAAATTGCCCTCTGCTTCGAGAAGATCAGACGCCCGAACACCCTCGAAAACAGGTTCGAAAACACCCTGTAAACAATCTGGGCAAGCGATTCTCGAAAGCTATGCTGGCTGCTTGGGGAGATTCCTCTGAGGATGAAGGAGAATCTGAAGCTGAAGAAGGGGTCGTAGCACTTATGGCACAAAGTGATTCAGATTCAGATGATGAATCAACAATCAGCCTCTCAGATCTCAAGAGCAAGGTACATGGTCTTAACAAAGCTACTTTAGAAGAACTTCTATATAATTTGATAGACACTTGTGCTGATCTAAAAAGAGAAGTTCGTGACCTAGAACTTGAAAATGAAATTCTTAAAAATGAAAACCTCGGTTTACATGAGAATATTAACTTGCTCAAAGAAAACCTCTTTATAAAAGAAGGAGATTATTCTCGAATGGAGGAAAAACTCTTTGAGGTAGAAGGAATGGTTGAGTTCTTGCTCAGGGAGGACAAAGGTTTACATGCTGATATAGAAAAACTGGAAAACGAGCTTACCACAACCAAGCGCTGGAACGAGTCCTCACAAGCCCTTGATTGGTTAAACACTCACCACAGTCGAAACAAAAAGGGACTTGGGTATAAGCCTAAACGAACAGTCTACCCAATTCACAGAAAGTATGTGGGATTACCTGAAAATATTGTTTGCTTTCATTGTGGCAAAACGGGTCATTATAGATACACTTGCCCTTTAAGAAAACATGCCAATGAAAATAATGAAAGGTATGTGAAACAAATCTGGATTAGAAAAGATGAGCTTTACATGTCTAAAAGAATGGGACCCAAGTGGATCTGGGTTCCCAAAACTAACCCGTGATTTGTTTTGCAGGCTGAAGTGAGAGAGAACAACCTTACGAACAACCCCACTAACACCCTTGGAAACAGGCAGTTGTGGTTTGTTGATAGTGGATGTTCACGGCACATGACTGGTGAAAGATCAAACTTTCTCTCACTTACAGCTCTGAATAGTGGGAGTGTAGCATTTGGAAACGGCAAGTCTGGGACAATTGTCGGTATAGGTAATATTGGTAAAACTCTCTCCCACTCAATTGATAATGTGCACTTAGTTGATGGGTTAAAGTACAATTTGCTAAGTGTGTCCCAACTGTGTGACAAGAACAACTTAGTACTGTTTTCAAAAACACGTTGCTTGGTTGTGAATGACGACACAGGAGATGTTGTGTTGAGGGGGAAGCGATGTCAAAATGTTTATAAAGTTTGTATTTCCACTCTTCCCCAAAATAATCTGACTTGTTTAAATGCATTAAATGATGATATAATGCTATGGCACAAGAGACTAGGTCATGCAAGCTTATCCTTGTTAAACAAACTTGTTTCAAAAGACCTAGTTATTGGACTACCTTCCATCAAATTTAATGATGACAAGGTATGTGAAGCTTGTGCAAAAGGCAAACAAGTCAGATCTTCTTTTAAATCGAAAAAATGTGTAAGCACTACTCGACCTCTAGAATTATTACACATTGATTTGTGTGGTCCCATGAGGGTAACCAGTAGAGGTGGGAAAAAGTATGTGCTTGTTGTAGTGGATGATTACTCTCGATTTACTTGGACCTTGTTTTTGGCATCCAAAGATGAACCTTTGAGAATTTTATTGCCTTTCTCAAAAAGGTTGAAAAGAGAGTAGGACACTCTTTAATTAGCTTGAGATCTGATCATGGAACTGAGTTTGAAAATGCAAGTTTTATTAACTATTGTAATGAACATGGTGTTGATCATAACTTCTCAGCCCCAAGAACACCCCAACAAAATGGGGGGGTTGAGCGCAAAAATCGAACCCTGAAAGACATGACCAGAACAATGCTTATAGCTAGTGGTTTTCCTAGGTATTTCTGGGGAGAAGCATTGAACACCTCATGTTACATTATAAATAGATGCATGATCAGACCCATTTTGAGCAAAACTCCTTATGAACTTTTCAAGGGCAGAAAACCCAATATTACGCACCTAAGGACATTTGGTTATAAGTATTTTGTGCATAATAATGGGAAGGATGCCTTAGGAAAATTTGACCCTAGGAGTGATGAGGCAATATTCCTTGGCTATTCTTCTCACAGCAAGGCATACAAAGTCTTTAACAAAAGAACCTTGTGTGTTGAGGAAAGTGTGCATGTGCTTTTTAATGAATCTAACGTGTTGAGTGAGAATGATGCACAGGAAGATGAACTTGAATTAGGTCTTGTTCGAAAAGAAGTGTTGCTCCAAGATAAACGAGGTAAGAACACCATGGAGAAAACAACTCCTGAAGGTGTTCCTCAGAACAGCAGGCAAGGTGAACACCAAACAGGGGAAAACACCGTTGAACCCTGTTCGGAACCGTGTTCTTCAGGAATAGACTTACAAACATGTGCAGAAACAGGCTCGGGAGATGATCGTAAGCATTATGTTACGACTAGAGTAGAGCATGGGTCTGTGGATCCTCTTACTCCACGACCATGGAAGCACCATAGTTCACACCCTCTTGATCAAATCTTGTCAGATATTAATACTGGAGTGCAAACTAGATCTAAACTAAAGAATTTTTGTACTTTCTATGCTTTTCTTTCTAACATTGAGCCAAAAAGTGTGAATGAAGCTCTTGCAGATTCAGATTGGATCACGGCTATGCAAGAAGAGCTTCATCAATTTAAGAGAAACAAAGTATGGCACCTTGTACCTAAACCTGCAGAGAGAACAATCATTGGAACCAAGTGGGTGTTTCGAAACAAACTGGATGAGTCAGGAACAGTCACTAGGAACAAGGCACGGCTGGTTGTACAAGGATACAATCAAGAAGAAGGGATCGACTATGAAGAAACCTTTGCACCAGTTGCTAGAATTGAGGCTATTCGAATCTTAATAGCCTTTGCAGCTCATATGGAAATCAAGCTATATCAAATGGATGTTAAAAGTGCATTCCTAAACGGATACCTTAAAGAAGAGGTGTATGTCAAACAACCCCCTGGTTTTGAAAATGGTGATTTTCCAAATCATGTTTTTAAACTTGACAAGGCACTTTATGGTTTAAAACAAGCTCCAAGAGCTTGGTATGAACGGTTGTCAAGTTTTTTACTTGAAAATGATTTTAGAAGAGGCAAGGTAGACAATACCTTGTTTCTAAAATCTAAGGGGGAACATTTTTTGATTGTCCAAATATATGTTGATGACATCATATTTGGTGCAACTCATCATGATTTATGCAATGAATTTTCAAATATGATGAGGAGTGAGTTTGAGATGAGCATGATGGGTGAGCTTAATTTTTTCTTAGGCTTACAAATCAAGCAAACTCCAAACGGCACCATGATCCATCAGCAAAAGTATATCAAGGAGTTACTTAAGCGTTTTGGGATGGAGTCAGCCAAACCCATAGACACTCCTATTTCTCCTTCAACCAAGTTGGTTATGGATGATGGGAGTCCCTCAGTTGAGGAGAAACTCTATAGGGGTATGATTGGGTCACTCTTATACCTAACCGCTAGTAGACCTGATATTGTTTTTAGTGTTGGTTTATGTGCCCGTTTTCAGTCTAACCCTAAGGAAACTCATCTTAAGGCTGTTAAACGGATACTAAGGTATTTAAAACATACACCCAATTTAGCTTTATGGTATCCTAAAGGTTGCAATTTTGATCTTGTTGGATATGCTGACGCTGACTATGCTGGATTCCTAGTTGATAGAAAGAGTACCTCAGGTATGGCTCACTTTCTTGGACCTTGTTTGGTATCTTGGGCTACCAAGAAGCAACATTCAGTTGCCATGTCCACAGCAGAAGCTGAATATGTTGCAGCAGCTTCATGTTGTGCTCAACTGTTGTGGATAAGGCAACAGCTTAAGGACTTTTGTGTTGACATTGGATGCATTCCTATTTTTTGTGATAACACAAGTGCAATTAACATTGCCAAAAATCCATGTCAACATAAAAGAACAAAGCATATTGACATTCGACATCATTTCTTGAGAGATAATGTTGAAAAGGGTTTAATCTCTATGAATTTTTGCTCAACGGAAAATCAGATTGCTGATATATTCACTAAGGCACTCGCTAGAGGTCATTTTGAAAGAAATAGACTGGAACTAGGGTTGGTAAGAACACCCTGAGATACCTGTTTTCAGAACATGAACTGGGTTTGGTAAGATCAACCTTTACACCCTGTTCTCTCCCCCTGTTTGTAAATTTTATTAATAACGGATGTGATTGCAGACACCCGAATTGCGTGCATTTTTTTTACTTTGTACAGCATAAGGGGATGTACTGGAGCCGTCTTAATGCCATTCAGTCGAATCAGATCAGACGGCAAAGAACAGGCATAATACAGAGAACAGGTACGCCCCTTGGTTGCTCGGTGTGTTTTCTTTCCTTCCCAAGGCACAAGATGTTAAGACCCGTTGCAAATCTCTCTATGCCCTGCTCTCAGTACTATCGTTCATCTCGCCCTCAAGCAAAAACCGAACATCCTGCAAACACCTTAAACCCTAATCTCTCTCTTCTAGCAACAATGGCTTCCAACAACTCTTCTCAATCAAAAGCCCTCGTTCTTGCAGCCTCAATCCCTGCTCCCCCTCGCCCAATTCTTTACAAGCCTTTCAAGTTCCTGAATCGCTTGTCCCTAAAATCAGTGGGAATGGGGATGGATGATATTCCCTTTGAATGTGGAAGGGAATTGGTGTTCCTCGTAGGGGCAATTGCCTGTCCCATTTTAGTTGAGTCAGAGGGAACAAAGTCGGGGTCTCAAGAACAATTCTTGGAAACCCCTGAAGGGTTTAATTTTGAGCCCTGTTCTTCTGGGTTGTTCTCTGACACCGCGACAGAAATAGGGGCTGCCTCTGTCGAAGGTGTGTTTGTGGAGGATCTGCATGTCGACTTCCAAGGGAAGTCGAATGAGTCGTCAGAGGAGAGTCTAGAGAAGAATTCTCTCCCTGAGGCTGAAATCTCCACTCCAGACTTTCAAACTGGAGAGAAAAGGAAGAGGGTGAAAATCGTGGCTAGGCGTAGCAGAACGCCAAGAACAAGGCCACAACCAAGGTCTCAACCCTCTCAAACTCCCTCTTCTCCTCAATCCTCTAAGCCCTCTCGAAAATCTGCAAGGCTAGCGTTTCAATCCTCTCATCGTCCCTCCAAACCCTCTGCTCCTATCATCGAGGAGATTTCTTCTTCTTCTGAAGGGTTCTCGAGTTCTGACTCTGAGAACACCACCTTCAAACAGGGGACACCGGTGTTTTCCGAGTCCTCTGAAGAACAATCTCCTCCAAAACCAACCAATAAACCTGCTGT
The DNA here is from genome assembly GCA_029747015.1 of Carnegiea gigantea. Taxonomy (NCBI): domain Eukaryota; kingdom Viridiplantae; phylum Streptophyta; class Magnoliopsida; order Caryophyllales; family Cactaceae; genus Carnegiea; species Carnegiea gigantea. Next base: position 12,396 of record JAKOGI010003194.1, on the reverse strand, counting down.
GAAGCCCTCTCCTGCCAAAACACCCCTCAAGCGAAAGCCCAGAACAGCCCCCCTACCAGAAACTACCACCTCTGTTCCTGTCCTTAAACGCCCAAAGCAGTTCACTCCCTCTCCTATGTCTGACAAACATGCGCAGTTGCTGAAGCGCAATGTCGTCAGGGGGAAGGTAGTGAATGTAAGCTTTTTCGAGGAACAGGGTCTGGGGGTGTTCTTGAACAAGCTTCGAGCCCAAGGCTGGCTTGAGTTGTTTGCAAACACCCAGCAAGGGTGTTCTGTGCCTGAGTTGGCTGAGTTCTATGCCAACTGCTCTGTCACAAATGGGGTGGTGACAAGTGCTGTCAATGAGTGCCATTTCTCCTTTGATGCAGCCACCCTTGGTGACATTCTGGGCATCCATTCTCGTGGATTTGCTGTGCATGTGAGGGAAGACAAAACTGCCCTGGAAACAGCTAGGCTCTTAGAGGTGTCCAAACGCCTTAGTCAAAAACAGGGCCTGAGAACACCCCTCTCGGTTAAGAAGGGTGAAATGACCTCCCTGTACCAACTATTGTTTATGTTCACCATCAAGAATATAATACCGCGAGGTCAAGGGCGAAACTCAGCAGATGCCTTCGATCAATGTCTGGTGGACCTACTGGATCGGGAGGAACCAGTAAACCTCCCTGCAATCATGATTCGCCACATAGAGCGAATTGCGAACACCACCCGGGCACATGATCTTGGCTATGGGTTTCTGTTGACAAGGGTGCTTGAGCACTTTGGGATAGTGCTCACACGAAGAGTGGCGGCCCAAATCATTGATGAGATTGGGATTGACACTCTGCTAGGGTGTGGCTATGAGGTTGGCGAAGGGTCAGTCTCCAAACAGGGTCGTCGACCACCTCGACCACCTGTTTCTGGGCAACCTTCCGTCAAGGTTGAGGCTGTTCTTGAGGACAATGCTCGCCTCAAGGATGAGCTCTCAGCTGTCAAGGCTGCTCTTGCTGAGGAACGAGCTCTCTCGGCCAAACGCCATGAAGATTTGCTTGCACTTCTCTCCACTCTTGCCCCTAGCATCCCTCCTCTGCAAACGAAACCACCCCCTGCTCCCTGATTCTCTAGGCTGTTCTCTTGTTTCCTCTCATCTCAGTTTTTTGGCATTGTAATGTTTTTAATGCAATATCCCTTTATTAATGCTACTTGCACCTTATGCTCTATATTGCTTTTCTTGCATTACTCCTGTTGCTTATGCTTTTTAATGATGCCAAAAGGGGGAATAAGACCATATGGACAGATATGACCTAGCACCTAGAGGATCCCAGATATGACCTAGCACCTAGAGGATCCCAGATATGACCTAGCACCTAGAGGATCCCTATCAGCAGATCCCTATCAGCATTAAACGTTGTTAAGCGCGTTTAAATTTTGTCAATATGGTCACTTGGTTTGTCATCATCAAAAGGGGGAATTTGTTGATTATATTTAGTTTTGATGATAACAAATCCAAGTGTAAAAATTTGTCCAAGTAATGTTGCTCCGAACACGATCTCCAAACAGGCCTAACTGGTGTTTGTGATCTTTATTGTATTAACTGGTTTGCTACATGTGAGAACAAGTCTTCTAGACAAGTTTTACTTGGTGATTCCATATTAAGTCAAGAACACCATCTCGACAGTTGATTGTAAAGCGTGTTCCTGAACTCTAGCAATGCAAAGAACAACCCCAGCAAACAAGGTGGCCTTGGTGTTCACAGCAGCTCTACAAATCTCGGACAAGATGACTGGTTCAAAACAAGAAGTCTTGGGTATATAGGTTTTATTTAATTAGACTCTTGTTAATATGCCAATATTGAAAACATCATTTTAAACACCTCTTGAATCGGTATTTGCGCTAAAGTACTTCAGAACACCAGTTGCGAGGGTGCCTAGGGTGTTTCTGAACTGCAGTGGCCATACCCGATTATTTTTGAAAATTCATTTTGGTTGGTCAAGATCTCCAGAATACTTTCTTTGAATTTCAAAATTGCTATTTTTCTGGAGAGGATAGTTCTTGAAAATATTATGGAGATTTGCGAAAATAGGTTTGGGAGATTTGCCAAATCAAAAGATTCCTATGACTATATTTTCGGATTTGGTAAAAGCTGAAAATCTCTTTAAACCTCTTCACGGCTATGGGAAGATAAGGGTTATCTTTTAAGATAACAAAATCCCTTATATTTTGGGATAAATTCATCATTAGCCGTTGGAGAATATATTTTGTTTGCAAAATCATTTTCCATACTTAGCTGAGTCTTTGGTTTTTGACCGTTGGACCTTGTGTTTAAAAACCGCAGCTTTTCTCTCCCGTAGAAAAGCCAAGAAGCAGATAGAAAAAACTCAGACTGGAAAAGTGAAGCAACACAGCTTTCTGAAAAATCTGGAAAAAATCAGGAAACTCGGTTTTCACATTAAAATTCTTCAGCTTCATTCTGAAAAGCAAAACCGTGACAAGCTGTGTTTGATTTGAGTTTTCAAACCATTGGCATAATAGGATCTTCATTGTAACTTACACCTGCTTAGTAAGAAGCACCCCCTGTAAGGTGTTTGTAACCCTGATCTTGGATCAGAAAAGTGAGTGAGTGTGTCCTAGTCGTGTGGACTTGGACGTGTCTAATCTTGCGAAGGTTGGACATGGTGTAACCTGTCTTTGGGAAGAAGGTTACGTGGTTGCAAGTTGTAACAAGGTGTGTTACATTTGTAACGTGTGAAGCCCGTTAGTGAAAGTGGTTAAATCCTACACGAGGTAGGTCGTGGTTTTTCACACCTCAGTTGGGCTAGAGGTGTTTTCTATGTAAAAATTGTGTGTGCTTTATTTTCCGCATTTATCTTGGTGATTTTCGCATCTGCAATATTTGAGAACACCCCGTGCAAACAAGCTATCAGGGTGTTTGTCATTTGAGAACAACCTCTGTGAGGGTGTTTGTTATTTACAACGCGAAAATCAGACACCACAATTCATCTCCCCTCTTGTGGTTGTATACTCACGAACTCATCACTTATAACTCCATGCAAACACATCCTTGTATTCAGAGAGAAGTTTGAAATATTCTTCCTCTTCCTTGGGCGTGAGCATGGCACTGAGATAGACAGGGCGAGGTTCTTCCACAGACCCGAGATTCAGCTCTTTTAACTCGTCAACTGTGCCTTGCCCTCATCCTCCAGGGCCTCTGGTGCTTCGGTGAGATCTATTTTAGAATCTGACCCATCCACCTCTTGTACTGTGACATGACTAGCTTCTACAGTTTCATCCAAATTTAGAATGATTCTTTCATCTCTAGCCAATCGTATGATGCGCTTCTTGAGCGTAATGCACCTTTCAAGAGGGTGACTCATGATTCTATGGTACTGACAGTATTTGGGGTTAGTGGTCCTCCCAACTTCCTCTAAGCGCTTTGGCTCAGGCAATTTGATGATACCTTCCTTGAGCAAATCATCCAACATGCCTGACAGATCTGAGTTAAGAAATCGGTACTTCCTTTACTGAAGCTCCTTTAGTGTGGGATGCTTCTTTATCGCATCCTTGAATGAGGGCTTCTTCTTATGCCCTAATGTAGACTTTTCGGTAATTCGAATTGGCTTGCTTATGGAGGTGGACATTGCTTCTTTGGTCGTGCTCTTGCAGAAGTTAACATTCTTCTTGAACTCAACTTTGCCTTTCTTCGATTAAGTAGAATAGAAGGACTTGCCGTGATGACTAGCTATTGTCACCTCCATGTCATGTGCTTTGGTCTTCAATTCTTGGAAAGTCCTCAATTTGCTCATTTGTAGGATGTAAAACAAGTCCTAATGCATGTTTTGGGTGCACATTTCAACGATAGAAGCTTCAGATAGTCAATCTTTGCACTCAAGGCTAAGTGCACGCCAGCGGTGGATGTAGTCAAGAATTGGCTCGTCTTTCTATTGTTTTGTTCTTGTTAGCTCAGTCATGCTGACGGTGCGCTTAGTGCTGTAGAACCTGTTGAGGAACTCGTATTCCATTTGTTCCTAACTATCGATGGACTCAAGGTCTAAGTCGATATACTAGTCAAAGGTAATACCGTTCAATCTCCTAATGAATTGCTTCACCATGATGTCACTGTTAGTCCCAGTGTTATTGTATGTCTCAACGAAGTGTGCGACATGCTATTTTGGGTTACTTTCCCATCAAATTATTGAAATTTAGGGGGTTGGTAACCGTCGGGCATACGGAGAGCATCAACCCTCTTAGTGTAAGACTTGGTGCACAAGTGAGTTCTGCGCGAACCTTCACCTAGCTGCGCCTTAACAGCATTTGCTATCAAGTCTTGATTTTGCTCAATAGTCATTTATCCAGAGGACTTGACGTTTTTAGGCGTAATGCCTTTCTTTGGTTACTTCTCGTTGTCGGAAGCCTCAGTGTGGATGGACACTTTTTCTGAGTCTTCACTTTCTGGGTCCTTTGTAGAAGATTGAGATGGCTATTTTTCTAACTTTCTAGTCAGCTTAGCAATCTTTTCTTCTTGAAGCTTGACGTACGCTTCCTATTTTGCGTTCTCCCTGGTGAGTTTTTCTAGGATGGCCTTCATGTTAGCCATCTCCTCTTCAAGAGTGGTTCTACCTGTCATCATGGCTGGCATGACAACAGTTTTAGAGGACTAAGCTTCAGTTTTTGACGTGCGCGCCCTCTTTGGTGAGGGCGAAGAAGAATTACTACTATAGTAGTCTTCAACCTCGCAGACCGGAGATTGAAGGTGAAAGTTTTGAATTTCATCCATCCAAGAGAGCGCCTTTTGCTGCGTCTTCAAGCCTTAGAGTTTGGATGGGGGCAACACTGTTTGCCTAGCGACGATTGGTGCAGCAGCTTTCACTATGCTCCTGGTCTCCGTTGTGTGAGCGTGCCTGCTAGAAGTGACGCTCGCTTTCACAGGATCTACGCAAGAGAGATCTCGTGCTTTTCTTCTTCGAAGCTTGCGCAGCAACGTTCTTTGAGGCCATGTCTTCTTTGAAGATGAAGCTTTTGAGACTTGAAAGTCTTGATCTTTAGGAGAAAGAGATGAGAGGTAGAGACTTCCCACCGAGCGTGTTAAATTTGTAGACATAAATTTCAAGTCTAAAATAAATTAGACAGGAATTTACATACAAGATTAAATCTTTGTATTCATTTAAATGTATGGGTACAATCTCTATTGAATACAATGTGTATGATCCTCTGATTCGATCTCCTTGTGGACTTTGAATGAACTTGGGCTTGAGAGAGGGCCTTGAAGGCTTGATCTTAATCAAGGCAAGTCTTTAATCTTCAAGGGAGGACGGCACACGCTCGTCACGCTCGATGTGCTTGTTGTCTTCTTTGAAAGAGAGAGTATTTAAGCGTTGGATGGATTCTTCAAATTTTTCAATCTTTTTCCAACCCTGGATGGATTCTTCAAGTTTTTCAACCTCTGAATCAAGGGGAGTGGGGTCTTATTTATAGGAAAGCTTCCCCACTCCCTCTTGTATGTCAAGATGGGTCTTGATTTGGGTTTTGCGCCTTCAATCAGGCTTCCTCCCGGATTGCTTTGACTTAAGAGTCACTTGTTTTGACTTTGACTTTGACTTTGACTTGGGACTCACTCGGGCTGGAGTCGGGCATTGACTTGAAAGTCGCCTCGAGCTTATACCGGTTGTTGACTTGAGAGTTGTTTGACGTTTGACTTTGGAGTCGAGTTAGGCCTTGACCTTTGACTTGGTAGTCGACTTAGGTTTTTGACCTTTGACTTTGACTTTGACTTCGACCGCGCCTTGATTTGGAAGTCGTTCGGACTTTAGGTCGTGACTTAACTTGTTAGTCGTCTTAAGCCTCGATTTGGAGTTTAACTTGAGTTTTAATTGAGCCTTGACTTGGAAGTCATTTGGGTTTCATCTTGAGCTTGTCTTGAGAGTCTTTTGAGCCTGATTAAATAATTAAAAGGACTTGCCCAATTAATTAATTTGATTTTATTTTGGTACGGTACCTAAAAATTTTTTTTTTTGTGCCTACAGTTGGCTCCAGCCCTTCGTACAAATTTGGCTTCAATGAAGTGTTGTCATTAGTTTGTTATCAAAATGCGTCTACTGGCTTGTGGATTCTCTTGACACAATAATGATGAGAATGGGATGTGCTTGATTGCAGCGGTTGGTGCTGAACTACCTAACAAAATTGGCTTCGCTGTAATTCAGCCTAGGAAACACACCTATGGGCCTTAGGCCATCGCCTAAGGGTTAAGTCCGACAAAGAAAAGGGAGCCGCAACTAAACCTCGACTGCTCAGAATTCCAATAAGTGAGAACAAAACTTAGCCCAACGGCCTTCATAACTGCCCGACTTATCAGATGCTTGGAGAGGGGTATGAGATGTGGCAAGATGTCCCAACCGTAGACGAAGATATTGGAGAATAAACATATTGTTAAGAGATAAAGCTCTGTTTCCTAGATGTATGGTATCCTAATATGATCTCCCTTGTAAGTCATGGTAGAACCCTCATATAAATAAGTCAAAATTAGACTCCAGAAGTAAGCTAATTCAGCATGGAATTCTTCCTCCCAATCATAGGTTTCTTCCCTACTTTTGTAACCAGTCTTGAAAACATCATAAGGTTTAGGCGAGCCAACAAAAGTTCAATAAAGTCTTTCTGATTGGCATTTTTTCTAAGGGATTCAAAAGGTTCTGGGAGCAAACAAAAATAAGTTGTCATAGTTCATATTCTAAAAATAGCTACCGTTTAAAATTTTCAAGGGGAATGGGCTATTAAGGGATGCATCAGTCGATGATATTCGCATGAAGCAAGGATGAAGATAGCAGGAGGCTGAGCAACGATTTTTTTTATCAGTAGATTATAGTTTGTTGCATCATGTAGGTTTACTAATTATCTGGTTTTTGGTTTCATTGGTTGTTTTACCTAGTAAGGATGAAGACAGCATGAGGTCGAGCCACGATTTTTTTTTACTAGATTACAGTTTGCTGCATTATCTAGGTTTACTAATTATCTGGGTTTTGGCTTCATTAGTTGTTTTACTTTGCTGGACTTTGTTGTATGCTAGGTACTTGTTTGTACCTATCCAGCCTTGGCAACTAATTATCGAACAAAAAATATCTTATTGTGCTAACTAATGAGATGGTTCATTTGAAATGAATTCTCATCTGTTAGGTCAAGTCATACAATCGTTTTCTTAGACCAAGTAGTACAATCACTTGAATCACTATAGAATCTTATAATGCTTTCATTAAACTTGAATAATTTCCTTGTTCTACACGAATTGAATTATTATAAACCTCAAAATTACAAGTCCTCCTATTCACAATCACCAACTGTTTCACATGAAACTCAAATACTTACAAGCATATAACACTTTCAGGTGTACATTACTTCAGAAAGATGGTAGATAACTTGAAATGCTGCGAAAATTATAAGAATAATACAAAATCCTAATAATTTACTTCATTTCAAGCCTACATAGGAAGGTCTGTATATCTTGCCTGGGAGGATGCCAGGACAACTTCCATAAAGTGTAATCAGCTCCACTCATTATCACAGCATGTGTACTGTAGCCAAGAAAAGCCAACTGTATTGTGACTTCGTTTCCATGAAATCCGAGGAGAAGATAATTCCATTCAAGCTATTACCTTCGGGCAACTCAAATGTCTACCCGTGAGACTCTAGAAGAATAAGCGGGGCATCTGTTACCACAAAAATGGAATATACTTCTAATGAACCCAACAAATCCACCTTCCCATCTTCTTGATTCAGTTTCAGAGCGATCCATGCTGGAAATCCGTGAATATTGGAACCACCCTTTAAATAAGTTACAAGTATGATCAGGTTCATGGTCATATGAGTTATCATTTTCCTCGTGTTTTAATTGCTGGCACGTTATGTCCTCCAAATCACTAACGCCTTCATCTTCTTTGCATGCATCTTTTTCTTCGTTTTCAATTCTAAATAGTGTAAAATCCCTTGTCAGCTTTACCAAAATGATAGCGCAAACGAAAGCAAGAAAACCATGCAGAAAATAGAAATGGAGAGGGAGTATCGACAGCCGCCTGCATGTCACAAAGGCAGTTATGACCATTGAAGGATCTCACAAATCACGATGACGAGGAGGGAGATGCTAAGTCAGTTTGGAAAGAATCTTATTGTTTGTCATTGGTAACACTCCATATATATTTTCCAAGGTTTACCTACTTCAATATAATCCATATTAGACTTGTTTCTGTTGTTGTAATTGTTGATCACATTTAAGCTAGGAAGATAAGCTTCTCGTATTCATTTGTGTAATGAGGACAAAGGATCCAAATCATGCTTACATTAGTCATTTGCAGCAAGATAGGCTTAGTTTAGGAATTTCGTAGCCATAGAGGAGACATCATCATGATTAATAAGCCAACAACTAGCAAACAATCGACTGCCTAACCAATAATGCAATTACTTTTCACAGTTAACTTACCATAAATAGTGATTAGCATTGACATAGTGTGCAAAGAGATGGATGAAAGGATTGGAAGACAAAGACTTACATTCTATGAGTATTGGGAGTGTCCATCCACTTTTTGGACTGCTGCTTTATAAGCATGTCAGCTGACACATGTTGAACAAAGTGAAGCTGCAAAGATCACCAAATCTCAAATGAACATAAAGATGCTTAACCTTGTACTAGCATATAACAATTCAATTGCACCTAGAGGAGTAACACAATATGGATTTTCATATCAAACCATCTACCAATTTAACAAATTTAGAAAGAAATGCATTTAGCGCAAAGACAAACATAAGATTAGGAAGGGAAAACACCTAGATTATCCTATCAACCTTCAACTTTGATACAGGAGACTGAGGAGATGGTAAATGTACCCGATGATACTCACCAATTAAATTCATTACACTACCAAAAAAGAGGCTGCACAACTCAAAACCCTCCCATGAGTGACTAATGCTTGAATAATTAAGTTACACTAATATATGACAATGACTATACAAAACAAGCCAAATAAGTGGATACATTACCTATTCACATAAAATGAACAAAGTTTGGGTCAAGTGGATACATCCACTATTGCACACTAGTGACACGACCTTAGAAGAAAAGCTTGATGGGACTATATTTCTATGCTTGATATTTGCTGGTATTGTGAGAAAGGGGAGTGTTGTGAAGGAGGCTTTTAAATGGGAAAGTTATGTCAATAGCAGGTCCAACAGGTCTGTGGCAAAGGACCTATTCTATAAAGGGTGTTCATGACTGGTTCTTATTTGGTATGAAAGTGAACTCTTGACAAACTTTGTGGAGCAAACAAATTTACCCAAAATAGCCATCTATATACTTGGTATCGATGCATAAGAAACTGCAAGTCAAATTGAGACTAAGTGTGCAACGTGTTCCCTATGGTGGCGGGGTGAAGCCTCATGAGCACGTATCTTATACTCTTATGAATGCCCAAGTCAAAGAAGAATCATTAAAAATGGCATACAAGTAAGATGCTCTACCCAATATTTTGAGAATTGGTGTGGTACATTACCGAAGATTAAGCTTTCGAATACCCAAAAAGTTGTCCTTCACGCCACTATTTTTCGACAAAGATAGGTAACTTTGAAGAGACAATAATAGGATCAAGGAAGGAGTAAAGAACAAAATTTTTTTTGGCCTAAATATCGTATTAAATTAATAGCCCCATGATGGATGTGAATAGGTAATTGAGGTTGTTAGGAGGAGGCAATCTTGACCCATAACGCTCTATAAATTGTGATATCTGAATTAGGGAATCAGCTGGTTGTAATAAAGATTTTCACCCTCTAATTACAAACTATGTAACACTGTTCGAAACCTCTTAACAGCGCAATGTATCGCCAATATGATATTTAAATAGTAATATGTTGGAAACATGAAAAAATATCCAACTGCTAGCTACACAAATCCTGGCATGCAGATGTTTTACCTGATGAAACAAGCAAATAGAAACGACATGCATAAAGAATTATTTATATAGCACAAACCTCATCACCGTCCTTCATGCTATAGATCTTGATACTTTCATCGTCGTTTAATAGCTTCTTACCATCATAGGTTAAGCAAAAATGTCCCCATACTTGTCGCCTTTTGTAGGAAAAGAGGGGGAAAATTAGTTGAATCAGAGATATGCAATTCGCATATCATAAAACTGAAGCATTGGTAGTCCAAATTTGTAGGAATGACTAGCATACCATGATATCTTGCAGGGCCCTTCTGTTGCCAAATGACTAAAATAGTTCTGAATAGCTTGCTTGAGCTCAGCAATTGTAGCCTGCTTTGTAACTTCAATTTCTGCAAAACCGTGCAGTGGACCTCCAATCACTATATAGAGAAATTTGCACCTCCAGTATTACAATTATGCAAGATAGCACATCTCATCAAAGTGTTCTTAGATATGTATCACAAACGTGCTACAATCATCGATGGAAATTATATCAATGCTATTGGTAGGAAATTTCATCTTCAAAATGTGCACAATGTCCCAGGCCTACAATCTAATAATAACTAACACTCCAACCAAGATCTTAAGCTAATGGTTGAAGGTGACAGCATGTTTTCTACTCTAAGATGCCTTATAAATGTCATTTGGGCTTGAACTATCTCAACTAAGGGCTGAAGCTAATGGTCGATGGCCATAAAGAGGTTTTGCCATCTAAGACTCACAACCCTTTTCTAAGTTTCATAATTGGATTATATATTGTGGTATTGTCACACATTGACAGATTTGGTGGCCTTGAGCATGTAAGTAAGCAAGTGAATTAGTCCTCCTACTGACAATTAATTTTGAGTAAGAACCTCATTTGACTTGTATGTATTACGACTTTGTTTTGAGCCCGATTTCTATAAAATTTAACAATTCGAAATGACTAACTAGATACAGAAAGGGAGACAAACTGAAGGAGGAGCCATCCAATTTGATAATGGTAAGCTGAATTGGGAAATCCGCAAGTCTGTCATATGAGAAACTCTTCCTAGAGTTAACAAAAGACAATACTGATGTTAAAGACGACGGATTCCGACGGAAGCTTCGGCGGTGGTGCGGTGGCGGCTCCAATGTCACCCTAGAAAAGTAATCTTCTTCCACCTCCTCCTCAAAGCTTAATTTTCTCATCTGTTAAACACAAAAATTGACAATAATACAATCAAACCCACCCACAATCTCTCGCGTCAAACCAAAGAAGAAGCCATGACAAAAGTCCCAATTCAAATCTCACTGCTTTAGTTTTTGCAGAATCGATTAATTCTCAATGGGGCTTTTGAATCATAGACAAAATTGATGCCTAAATCAAATTCTGTTGATGTACATTATGAATAATTAGAGTTGGGCAAAATTGTTTGGTATTGTGTGGAATTAAAGGAAACCGATTGTGAGGCGACATTACTTCATCTTTCTTTCTTTTTGGAGGAGAGAGAAAATGGAAACGGGGGAAGAGGAAGCATGCAAATGTCTCCCTGGCTTGCCTGATTATGGAATTAAAAATACGATGGTTACGTTTAGACTTGGCAAATGAATCATTCGTATTGGGTATGGATCAGATTTTAGTTTAGTTCGGGTCAATTATCTTTGGGTCAGGTTTTGATTTGGTGCGGGTGAAGTTCGGGCTTGGGTCACTTTCGGGCCAACCATGTTCGGGTCGAATACGGGTTCGGTTCGGGTGCAGTTTGGGTCAGGCCTGTTTCGGGTTGTCCACAGCAATCTGGTTTCGATCATGTCTGAGTCGAGTCTAATTTGAGTCGGGTGAAATTCGGTTCAAGGAATATCAGGGAAGTTGTAAATCGGGTCATGTATAAATTAAGTCGGGCTAGTTTCGAGTCAGTGTATATTTTTAATATATTACTTTTTACTCTTAAATTATATTTAAAAGGTAAAACTCGTTTCATTGGACAATCCCATTCATTTCATACACTCCTTTTAATTAATACATTAACGTTTATAAGCCGATGTTTTACATTTAGAAAACTTCTCCTTACTCGTATTATATATATATATATATATGTGTGTGTATGTGTGTGTATGTGTGTGTGTGGGAGGGGGGGGGAGAGATATATATATGTGTGTGTGTGTGAGGGGGGGGAGATATATATATATATATATATATATATATATATATATATATATATATATATTATATATATATATATATATAATATACATATATATATATATATATATATATATATATATATATATATATATATATATATATATATATATATAGACACATAATATATAGGTATCTGCAGATATATATGTGTATGTATGTCTACACACATACACACACACACACACACACACACATATATATACATATGCAGCTATATATATGTATCCGCTTATATATATATACATACATACGTATATATATATATACATATATATATATATATATATATATATATAT
>JAKOGI010003193.1:0-63242 GCA_029747015.1 Carnegiea gigantea | reverse complement strand
AATGAAAGATGGATGAGATGGAAGAAGATCTTCACCACACAAGAAAAAGGATAGAACAAGATCTTGTAATTGAGATAATCCTTCACGGAGCCACTCAATGACTTGACCTTTGGCTAATTCTCTTGTCTTAACCAAGGAATCACTCCAATTGGAAAAGATAGAGAACCTAGAACACCACTTGAATCAGCCAAATTCAAGATATAGAACTAGGAATTTTTGAGACACAAATGAGAATCACTCTCAAAGGTGCTTGTATTACTTTGGAAATCTCTTACAATGCTGAATGATTAGCTTCACATGCCCCTCCCCTTTATAGACTCAGCAAAAGACAATCAAAAGACTCAAATAACTCCTAACAATTAAAACTAGCTAATGAAAAGTCTACGAAAAATGAAAAGACACATCATAAAAGGGGGTGGGGAGGTTACAAGGAATATTCTAGGATTTTTGCAGCTGATTACATCAATCTAGAAGCATCTAAAACGGGCACAATATCAGCCACACAAGTATATGTAACCGAAGACTCTTCATATTCCCAGCATTAATCCTTGCAACTGCCTCAACTCCAACAGAGCATAACTTCCAGAATACTCGGCCAAATCACGCGTTCTTGGGCTTGTTAGAAAGCCCTGGAAGTCTATTTTCCAGAATGGGCGCATTTGCTCAATTTGGATAAGCGGTTTGAAAGTTATGGCCCAAACAATGCACCTATCTCAGACTGGACTGGATCAGCATAACGTATCTTTGAGTGATATTTTGCCCACTCAAATGATGTCCAAATTAAACAAACTTGGGCTTATTTGAAAGCTGAAATCTTAAACTTCAAAAGCACATGGACCCTCAAGTTGTGGGTCCACGTGATCTTGTCCAAAAGTGGTCACAAAAAATCGGGTTCCGCAGGGATGAATTCGGCACCAAATTTCTAGCAAAGCTTAACCTCTTTTTGAGCTCTTCATGGTGTCGTGAGTCTTTGAACTCACTTAATAAGATCAAATAAGCACACTTCCAAGCATGATCTTCTTTGACCCTTTTCTTCTTTGAAATTGGAGGTGAATAAAAATGATGCATATGGAAATATGCATCATACTCCCCGGGTTGTTTTGAGTTTGTCCTCAAACTCAAAGGGTTGGCAAGCTTATCATGAAGGGAGGCATGCTTATGAAATGGGAGCTCTTGTAGGAAGTGGTCAAAGGGCATCACCTCTAGAGAGATATAGAAGAGGATGAGGGGAGGATGATAAAACGGGTCATATCTAGTGAGGAGAAGAGGCGGAAGTGGGAAATCTTTTTTGGGGGCAAGGGTTTGGGAAGGATGAATGAGGGGTAAGGCTTGTCGGTCCTTTTGTGGTTTGAAGGGTTGGGAAGGTTGAATGGGGGTTAAGGTGAATTCTTCTTGGGTCAAGAGTTGCTCAACTTCTTCAATAACCCCACATGCCTCCAACTAGGGTGCTTGGAGTTGGGTAGGGCGTACTTCTTGAATCAAGAGTTGTTCAAACTCTTCAGCAACCCTACATGGCTTCATCACTCCAAGGTCTTTAACCACATGCTCTTCAATTCTTGGGGTTATGCTCAAATTCACCTCATTATCTTCTTGGCACCCTTCTTGGGTGAAGGATTGCTCAATTTCCTGCACAATCTCTTCTTGCTTCAACTCGGATCTTTGGGTCTCAAGTTCAATGGTCTCTTCATCACCACAGTCACCAAAAAACAAGAGGTAGGTCAACTAGGCTTGAAGCTTTTTCTCCAAGGATCTCTTCATCTTTGTTTGGCTTTTGAGAAACCTTCTCTAAGTGAAGTATTTCTTCTTTTCCAACCTTGAGTTCAATTTCTTCTTCAAGGCTTTCCTCCTGATCGTTCTCTTCTTTCACGGCTTTCCTTTCTTCCAAGGTAATGACCGCGTTGTTTGGGCAATCCGTGGATAAGTGTCCAAGCCCTTGGCACTTGAGACACCTCCTAGGTTGTGGGGGAAAGATCATTTGTGGGGTTGGTTCTTTTTGTGGGGGGGAAGGGAATGAACCCGTGAGCTTAACGGAGATACTTTCTTCCATGGGCATGTAAGTGGATGGGTAAAAGGAACCCTTAAACTTACTACTCAATTTCTTCCAAGTTCTCACCTTTTCTTTTCCTTTCTTTTTTCGCTCAAACTTATATTTATTCCACCACTGAAGTGCACAACCTCTCAATCTTGAAATAACCACTTCGAACTTCTGTTGGTCATTAAGGATACAACAAGCAAAAACTCGTTCAACCTTAGATAACCAACCTGCGAACTCTTCCTTTTCGCCATGAAATTTTGGAATTGCAAAACAAGCATATCCAATATCAATAAGAGCTAGTTCTTTCTCCAAGTTCTTTGGAGACGGCATGAAGGATGAGGTCTAGGGTTCTTCGTGGATTGATTTGAAACGTAAGTTGGCTGTGGCAAAGGTGGCACGGTCGTGCAAGGGGGCACGGGCAGGCGGTGCTATGCTTCGGCTGAAGAAAATGCAGAAAAGTAGAGTGGCACGGTCGTGCTTGGCGGCACGGGGGCACCGTGCTCCGTCTCGACTTGAAGATTTCTGGAAAAATGATATGGCACGGTCGTGTATTGTGGCACGGGGGCACCGTGCTGCTTCTCTGGTCTTCGAGACTCGGATTGCCGGTTTGTGCCTCTTTTTGTTTTTTGTATTTTGGCTTTTTTGGGATGTATGTGGGTGTGATGTGGGTCACTTAAGAACCTTGGCTCTGATACCAATTGATGTATATGTGGGGGGGCAAGTGAACCAAATCAAACTCCAACTCAAAATAAGCCAAATTGGAAAGAGAAATGAAAGATGGATGAGTTAGATGAAGAACTTCACTACACAAGGAAAAGGAATAGAACAAGATCTCGTAATTGAGATAATCCTTCACGGAGCCACTCAATGACTTGACCTTGGGCTAATTCTCTTGTCTTAACCAAGGAATCACTGCAATTGGAAAAGGAAGAGAACCTAGAACACCACTTGAATTAGCCAAATTCAAGATATAGAACTAGGAATTTTGAGACACAAATGAGAATCACTCTCAAAGGTGCTTGTATTACTTTGGAAATCTCTTACAATGCTGAATGATTAGCTTCACATGCCCTCCCCTTTTATAGACTCAGCAAAAGACAATCAAAAGACTCAAATAACTCCTAACAATTAAAACTAGCTAATGAAAAGTCTAAGAAAAATGAAAAGACTCATCATAAAAGGGGTGGGGGAAGTTACAAGGAATATTCTAGGATTTTTACAGCTGATTACATCAATCTAGAAGCATCTAAAACGTGCACAATATCAGCCACACAAGTATGTGTAACCGAAGACTCTTCATATTCCCAGCATTAATCCTTGCAACTGCCTCAACTTCAACAGAGCATAACTTCCAGAATACTCGGCCAAATCACGCGTTCTTAGGCTTGTTAGAAATCCCTGGAAGTCTATTTTCCAGAATGGGCTCATTTGCTCAATTTGGATAAGCGGTTTGAAAGTTATGGCCCAAACAATGAACCTATCTCAGACTGGACTGGATCAACATAACGTATCTTTGAGTGATATTTTGCCCAATCAAATGATGTCCAAATTAAACAAACTTGGGCTTATTTGAAAGCGGAAATCTTAAACTTCAAAAGCACATGGACCCTCAAGTTGTGGGTCCACGTGATCTTGTCCAAAAGTGGTCACAAAAAATCGGGTTCCGCAGGGATGAATTCGGCACCAAATTTCTAGCAAAGCTTAATGATGCATATTTCCATATGCATCATTTTTATTCAAGACCAATTTCAAAGAAGAAAAGGGTCAAAGAAGATCATGCTTGGAAGTGTGCTTATTTGGTCTTATTAAGTGAGTTCAACGACTCACGACACTATGGAGAGGTCAAAAAGAGGTTAAGCTTTGCTAGAAATTTGGTGCCGAATTCATCCCTGCGGAACCCGATTTTTGTGAACACTTTTGGACAAGCTCAAGTGGACCCACAACTTGAGGGCCCATGTGCTTTTGAATTTTAAGATTTCAGCTTTCAAATAAGCCCAAGTTTGTTTAATTTGGACGTCATTTGATTGGACAAAATATCACTCAAAGATACGTTATGCTGATCCAGTCCAGTCTGAGATAGGTGAATTGTTTGGGCCATAACTTTTAAACCGCTTATCCAAATTGAGCAAATGAGCCCATTCTGGAAAATAGACTTCCAGGGCTTTCTAACAAGCCCAAGAACGCGTGATTTGGCCGAGTATTTTGGAAGTTATGCTCTGTTGAAGTTGAGGTAGTTGCAAGGATTAATGCTGGGAATATGAAGAGTCTTAGGTTACATATAATTGTGTGGCTGATATTGTGCACGTTTTAGATGCTTCTAGATTGATGTAATCAGCTGCAAAAATCCTAGAATATTCCTTGTCACCTCCCCCACCCCCTTTTATGATGTGTCTTTTCATTTTTCTTAGACTTTTCATTAGCTAGTTTTAATTGTTAGGAGGTATTTGAGTCTTTTGATTGTCTTTTGCTGAGTCTATAAAAGGGGAGGGGCATGTGAAGCTAATCATTCAGCATGGTAAGAAATTTCCAAAGCAATACAAGTACTTTGAGTGTGTTTCTCAAAAGTGCAACTAAATTCCTAGTTCTATATCTTGAATTGTGGCAAATTCAAGTGGTGTTCTAGGTTCTATTCCTTTTCCAATTGGAGTGATTCCTTGGTTAAGACAAGAGAATTAGCCCAAGGACAAGTCATTGAGTGGCTCCGTGAAGGATTATCTCAATTACAAGATCTTGTTCTATTCCTTTTTCTTGGGTAGTGAAATTCTTCATCCATCTCATCCATCTTTCATTTCTCTTCCCAATTTGGCTTATTTTGAGTTGGAGTTTGATTTGGTTCACTTGCCACCCACATATACATCACTTAACCTCTTTTTGACCTCTTCATGGTGTCGTGAGTCTTTGAACTCACTTAATAAGATCAAATAAGCACACTTCCAAGCATGATCTTCTTTGACCCTTTTCTTCTTTGAAATTGGTCTTGAATAAAAATGATGCATATGGAAATATGCATCAATTTTGTTTTTGTTTCATGATGTATGTAGCCTAGGTGATGCCAAGTGATGGAGACCATCGTGAGAAGCCCAAGGACCATCAAGCTCAGCCCAAGGAGGAGTCACTCAAGCTTCAAGAAGTCAAGGAAGTTGCCAAACTTTGCCGGAAATTGGCGTTCATACCCGAAGAGGTAGTGCCGCCTTCATCCAGAAATTTCCTGCTTTTTGTGTGCACGTTTGGCCTACCTAAGTGGTCCCACAACTTGAGGCTCCACATGGTTTTGAAGTTTAAGATTTCAGCTTTTAAATAAGCCCAAGTTTGTTTAATTTGGACGTCATTTGATTGGGCAAAATATCACTCAAAGATACGTTATGCTGATCCAGTCTAGTCTGAGATAGGTGCATTGTTTGGGCCATAACTTTCAAACCGCTTATCCAAATTAAGCAAATGAGCCCATTCTGGACAATAGACTTCCAGGGCTTTCTAAGAAGCCCAAGAACGCGTGATTTGGCCGAGTATTCGGGAAGTTATGCTCTGTTGAAGTTGAGGCAGTTGCAAGGATTAATGCTAGGAATATGAAGAGTCTTAGGTTACATATATTTGTGTGGCTGATATTGTGCACGTTTTAGATGCTTCTAGATTGATGTAATCAGCTGCAAAAAATCCTAGAATATTCCTTGTAACCTCCCCCACCCCCTTTTATGATGTGTCTTTTTATTTTTCTTAGACTTTTCATTAGCTAGTTTTAACATATGTTGGATTTATTGAGTCCTTGATTTTCTTTTGCTGGAGTCTAGAAAGAGGGGGAGGCGCGTGGAAGCTATACATGCAGCATTGTAAGAAATTTCCAAATCAATACAAGTACTTTGAGTGTGTTTCTCAAAAGTGCAACTAAATTCCTAGTTCTATATCTTGAATTGTGGCAAATTCAAGTGGTGTTCTAGGTTCTCTTCCTTTTCCAATTGGAGTGATTCCTTGGTTAAGGCAAGAGAATTAGCCCAAGGTCAAGTCATGAGTGGCTCCGTGAAGGATTATCTCAATTACAAGATCTTGTTCTATTCCTTTTGCTTGTGTAGTGAAATTCTTCATCCATCTCATCCATCTTTCATTTCTCTTCCCAATTTGGCTTATTTGAGTTGGAGTTTGATTTGGTTCACTTGCCACCCACATATACATCAATTGGTATCAGAGCCAAGGTTTTTAAGTGACCCACATCACACCCACATACATCCCAAAAAGCCAAACATACAAAAAAAAAAGAGGCACAAACCGGCAAACCCAGTTTCGAAGACCAGAGAAGCAGCACGGTGCCCCCGTGCCATACCACACGACCGTGCCATATTCATTTTCCAGAAATCTGTAAGCCGAGACGCAGCACGGTGCCCCCGTGCCACTAAGCACGACCGTGCCACGGTAATTTTCTGCATTTCTTCAAGTCGAAGCATAGCACGGCCTGCCCGTGCCCCCTTGCACGACCGTGCCACTTTCCCTGCTGCATATTCTTCCTTCAAAGCATCTCCAACATGTCTACAAAGTCCAAAAGAAGCGACCAAGCACGTGTGGAAGAGTTAGAAGCTCAAGTCACTTATCTTCGAACTCAACTTGGGCAACTTTTGGAGGAAAAACGAAGGTGGGTTCATAGCCTCACTCCCTCTCATCCTCATGAACCGGTGGTCGAATTGGAAGAAGAAGTCTTTCAATCCTGAGCCAATTCTAGTGACGAAGAAGCCCCAAGGAGACGAAGGCAAGGAGGCAATATTGGTGGTGTCCGAATTGACATCCCCAAATTTGAAGGCCAACTTGACCCGGACTTATTTCTCGATTGGTTGCACACCATTGAGAGGATCTTTGAATATGAGGACATCCCGGAGGACAAGAAGGTAAAACTCGTAGCCCTTAAACTCAGAAAATATGCTTCAATTTGGTGGGCAAACCTTGGAGCGAAAAGAGCAAGGAATGGAAAGGGAAAAATCAGAACTTGGGCCAAAATGAAAGAAAAACTCAAGGCCAAGTTTCTTCCCTCTCACTATTTGCAAGACAATTATCTCAAGCTCCATCGACTCAAGCAAGGATCCAAGAGTGTGGAAGAATACACTCGAGAGTTTGAACAACTCCTACTCAAATGCGACTTGAAAGAAGATGACTCTCAAACCTTGGTAAGATACTTAACCGGACTTGATGAGTCTATTGCTCATATTGTTGAGTTGCAACCATATTCATCCCTTGATGACTTGAGTTCTCTAGCATACAAGGTAGAGCAACAAAAGAAATCAAAGGGAAAGAGTGTCCTTTCCAAGTCTCTCTCTCGTCCTTACCCCACACAAAAGCCTCCGTACTACCCTCCTCGTCAACAAAATTCCCCACCATCACAAACCAAAAACACCACTCCAACCCCTCCAAAACCCTCCACACAAGAACCCAAATCAAAGGACAAGGTCCGTTGCTTTCGGTGCCAAGGTATGGGACACTATGCATCTGAGTGTCCAAACAGGAGGATCGTTTCCCTAGCGGAGTACCAAGAAACATGTGATGAACATGCCTATGACGAAGAAGAAGAAGAGCACCATGAAGAAGGAAGTTTGGAAGAAGTTGAAGAAGACCCCGATGAAGGAGAATTGCTAGTTATCCGCCGGGCCTTGAGTGGAATTGCCACTCAAAAGGACATGGAGCAAAGAGAAGTCATTTTTCACACCAGGTGTACCGTGGGAGATAAGGTTTGTTCCCTTATCATTGATGGAGGTAGTTGTGCTAACGTTGCCTCAAAGACTATGGTGGACAAACTCAAGCTGCAAGTCTCCCCTCGTCCAAATCCCTACACCATACAATGGTTGAATCAAGGCAAAGGTTTGCAAATTACTCACCGTTGTCTTGTTTCTTTTTCAATTGGGAAAAACTATAAAGATGAGATTTGGTGTGATATAGTACCCATGGATGCTTGCCATATATTATTGGGTAGACCATGGCTTTTTGATAGAAGTGTCATCCATGATGGCCGGATGAACACTTACTCTTTTCTCAAGGACCGTAAGAAAATCACTCTTACCCCTCTCAGAAGTCCTTCCCCCTCTCAACCAAAAGACAATCCTCATTTGGAAGTCTTCTTTACTACTCTTCTCAAATCTGAGCATCATGAGTATGAGTCTTTTAAAGACTTGATACTTTTACAAGAAGAGTCTAAGCCACCATCTCCCTCACATCCACTACTCTCCCCTCTCCTACAAGCCTATCACCATGTTTTTCCACAAGAAATTCCACATGGCCTTCCCCCTCAAAGATCTATCCAACACAAGATAGACCTAGTTCCCGGATCCGTACTTCCAAACAAGCCGGCATACCGGATGTCTCCAAGCGAAACTCAAGAAATCCAAAGACAAGTGGATGATCTCTTATCCAAGGGTTTAATTCGGGAAAGTCTAAGCCCATGTGCCGTGCCCGCCCTCCTTGTTCTTAAGAAGGATGGTAGCATGCGTATGTGTGTTGATAGCCGGGCAATAAACAAGATCACTATCAAGTACCGGTTTCCTATTCCCCGATTGGAAGATCTATTGGATGAATTACATGGAGTCGCTATCTTTTCTAAGATTGATCTTAGAAGTGGCTATTATCAGATTCGTATTTTTGAAGGTGATGAATGGAAAACCGCCTTTAAGACTAAAGGAGGTCTATATGAGTGGCTTGTAATGCCATTCGGGCTTACTAATGCCCCGAGCACTTTTACGAGACTCATGAACCAAGTTCTCAAGCCCCTCATTGGAACTTGTGTTGTTGTTTACTTTGATGATATCTTGGTCTATAGCAAGACCGAGGAGGAGCATGCCAAGCATTTGCAACAAGTTTTGGAGTTTCTTTCTCAAGAACAACTTTATGGCAATATGGAGAAATGCTTTTTCTTCACTCCCCAAGTGGTATTCTTGGGTTTCATTGTTTCCGCCCAAGGCCTCCAAGTTGATGAAAGCAAGATCAAGGCTATTCAAGAGTGGCCAACTCCTACATCCGTCACTCAAGTAAGGAGTTTTCATGGCCTAGCCTAATTTTACCGGAGGTTCATTAGAAATTTCAGCACTATCGTGGCTCCTATGACCGAGGTAATTAAAGGCAAAGAGTTTTCATGGAATGAGCAAGCACAACAAGCTTTTGAAGAGATCAAGAAGAAGCTCACTAGTTCCCCCGTTCTAGCCTTGCCCGACTTTAGCAAAGCATTTGAAGTAGAGTGTGATGCATCCAGGGTAGGAATTGGAGCTGTACTATCTCAAGAGAAGAGACCCATTGCTTTTTTCAGTGAGAAGCTCAACGATGCCAAGAAGAAGTACTCCACCTATGACAAGGAGTTTTATGCAATCATTAGAGCATTGGGGCATTGGCGTCATTACTTAGTTGGAGGTGAATTCATCCTTCATTCTGACCATGAAGCTCTCAAATACATCCAAGGACAACATAAGCTCAACCCTAGACATGCCAAATGGGTAGAGTATCTTCAGTCCTTCCACTTTACTATCCAACATAAGGCGGGAACTCTCAACAAAGGAGCTGATGCATTATCAAGAAGGTACTTATTACTCTCTACTTTGAGGACTAAAGTACTTGGATTTGAAGTTGTTAAAGATTTGTACCCAAAAGATGATGATTTCAAGGACATTTTTGAGAAGTGTCTTAAACACCCCCATGGGTTGTTCCACTTAGAAGATGGGTTACTATTCAAAGGTTCACGCCTTTGTATACCTCAATGTGGATTTCGAGAACTGCTTATCCAAGAGCTACATGGAGGAGCCCTAGCTGGCCATTTTGGTGTCGAGAAGACTAGATCAATGTTGAAGGAACACTACTATTGGCCTAAGATGTCAAGAGATGTAGAGCATTTCATCAAAAGATGTTCTACTTGTCAAATGGCTAAGAGCCATTCTTTGCCCAAAGGATTGTATTCTCCACTCCCCATTCCTCAAGCCCCTTGGGAAGATATTAGCCTGGATTTTATCACGGGTTTGCCTAGAACCCAAAGGAACAAAGACTCCATTATGGTGGTTGTGGATCGATTCTCCAAGATGGCGCATTTCATCCCTTGCCACACCACTAATGGTGCTACTCAAGTGGCTAATCTTTATTTCAAGGAGATTGTGAGACTACATGGCATTCCAAAGAGCATGGTATCTGATCGTGACTCCAAGTTTCTTAGTCATTTTTGGCTAACTCTATGGCGCAAATTGGGTACTCAACTCAAGTTTAGCACTACTTGTCATCCCCAAACTGATGGACAAACTGAAGTCACCAATAGGACTTTGGGTACCTTAATTCGAGTCCTAGTGAAGAAGCATTTGAAGAATTGGGATGAGTTGCTACCACATGCCGAGTTTGCATTCAATCGAGTGCCTAGCAAGTCCACCCAACTCTCTCCATTTCAAATTGTCTATGGCTACAATCCCAAGAATCCCTTGGATCTTGTTCCCATTCCAACTCCCACAAAATTTAGTTGGGAAGCTGAAAAAAGAGCCAAGGAGATCCAAGAACTTCATGCAAGAGTTAGAAATAACATTGCCAAGGCTAATGAGAGAGCCATGCAAAGCGCCAACAAGCATCGCAAGGAGGTACATTTTCAGCCAGGAGATTTGGTATGGATTCACATGAGGAAGGGGCGTTTCCCCTCAAAGAGAAAATCTAAGTTGATGCCGCGTTCCGATGGTCCATTTGAAATCCTTGAGAAGGTTGGGCCCAATGCATATAAGGTTGATCTACCTGGAGATTATGGAGTTTCGGCTACCTTCAATGTCTCCGATCTTAGCTGCTTTTTCGATGATGAGCCCCTTCCTAGTTTGAGGGCAAACTTTCACTTACCCGGGGGGAATGATGGAGACCATCGTGAGAAGCCCAAGGACCATCAAGCTCAGCCCAAGGAGGACTCACTCGAGCTTCAAGAAGTCAAGGAAGTTGCCAAACTTTGCCGGAAATTGGCGTTCATACCCGAAGAGGTAGTGCCGCCTTCATCCAGAAATTTCCCGCTTTTTGTGTGCACTTTTGGCCTACCCAAAGTGGTCCCACAACTTGAGGCTCCACATGGTTTTGA
Source organism: Carnegiea gigantea (assembly GCA_029747015.1). Classification (NCBI taxonomy): domain Eukaryota; kingdom Viridiplantae; phylum Streptophyta; class Magnoliopsida; order Caryophyllales; family Cactaceae; genus Carnegiea; species Carnegiea gigantea. The sequence goes on along the minus strand of JAKOGI010003193.1, from coordinate 52,161 downwards.
AGTTTAAGATTTCAGCTTTCAAATAAGCCCAAGTTTGTTTAATTTGGACGTCATTTGATTGGGCAACATATCACTCAAAGATACGTTATGCTGATCCAGTCCAGTCTGAGATAGGTGCATTGTTTGGGCCATAACTTTCAAACCGCTTATCCAAATTGAGCAAATGAGCCATTCTGGAAAATAGGCTTCCAGGGCTTTCTAACAAGCCCAAGAACGCGTGATTTGGCTGAGTATTCTGGAAGTTATGCTCTGTTGAAGTTGAGGCAGTTGCAAGAATTAATGCTGGGAATATGAAGAGTCTTCGGTTACATATACTTGTGTGGCTGATATTGTGCACGTTTAGATGCTTCTAGATTGATGTAATCAGCTGCAAAAATCCTAGAATATTCCTTGTAACCTCCCCCACCCCTTTTATGATGAGTTTTTTCATTTTTCTTAGACTTTTCATTAGCTAGTTTTAATTGTTAGGAGTTATTTGAGTCCTTTGATTGTCTTTTGCTGAGTCTATAAAAAGGGGAGGGGCGTGTGAAGCTATTCCTTCAGCATTGTAAGAAATTTCCAAAGCAATACAAGTACTTTGAGTGTGTTGCTCAAAAGTGCAACTAAATTCCTAGTTCTATATCTTGAATTGTGGCAAATTCAAGTGGTGTTCTAGGTTCTCTTCCTTTTCCAATTGGAGTGATTCCTTGGTTAAGACAAGAGAATTAGGCCAAGGTCAAGTCATTGAGTGGCTCCGTGAAGGATTATCTCAATTACAAGATCTTGTTCTATCCCTTTTTTCTTGTGTAGTGAAGTTCTTCATCCATCTCATCCATCTTTCATTTCTCTTCCCAATTTGGCTTATTTTGAGTTGGAGTTTGATTTGGTTCACTTGCCACCCACATATACATATGAAGATAAAAGATGGGAAAGATAGAAAACCAAACCAAGCAAAACAAGTAGCTCTAACCGGTTTTGGAAGATAGAATGCAACCCTCTTGTCTAGGATAAGCCAATGGCGCCACCTAGAAGAGAAGTTGGGCTATTACTCCTTCACTTATGGATACAGAATTAAATCACCACCATAAGCAAGAAGAGGAACCTAGAAGAACACCACTTGAACTAGCCAATTCAAGCTAAAGCAACTAGGAATTTCAAAGAGAGAGAAAACACTCACTTTCTTTTGTATTTCAAATTCAAGCTGCCTTCTTACATTCCTAAAGGCCCCTTATATAGGAGGGAGCCTCAAAATCCAGATTACAAGGGGTACAAACCAAGCCAATCGGACCAAGACCAAAGGGGAAGCACAAAAAGCAAGAAAAGTACAAAAGGTGATGGTGACAGTTGCTGGCAGCTTTCCAGTTTTGCAGGGTCAATTTTGAACAGCCATATCTCCCTTTCTACTTACCCAAATTGGCTCCAACATACCTTAACAGAAAGCTTAGAAAGTGTTCTTTCAGATGACTACTTTTGAAGCTCAATTGGTGCAGCCGTTCAGGAGATATTAGCAGAATAAGGGAGATTGGCTTCTGAAAAAGCACCTTTAGAAGTTTCCTCTCTTTAGCCTCCTTGTGGGACGTTTGGCTCTGGTTTCTTATCCCAACCTTTTAGCCAACTCAAACAGGGATCTAGGTTTCAAAATTCTAGGTTGCTAGGAGCTTTTGGTGAGGGAAATTGGGTTTCCAAAACCGGGCATAATCTGACCTAGAAAAACAGTTTGGGCAGTTTGGCTTTAATAAAGGGTTTGGATGAGCAAACAACATCCAAATGGGATGAAACTTGATTTGTTAGGTAGCTACTCTCCAAGCTTTCCAAAAACCCCAAAAGTTTGGCTCCAAGCCCTGGGACATTAAGCTACCAAAGTCAGAAAGTCGGGCCATGTGCAGGATGAACCCCATAGAATGCAAGTGATTGCACCTTGATTAATTTCTAACCCTTGGAAAGCCTTTATGACCTCTTGAACTAGAAGAACCACTTGGGGCTGATCCCCATCATCCCCCCCAGCTTGGGAAGAGTTTGTACTCAAACTTGGTAGCTCTTCTTCTTCATCAAAGTAGGGTCTCAAGTCGGCTACGTTGAATGTAGCGGATACCCCATACTCGCCGGGCAAGTCCACCTTGTATACATTGGGATTAGCCCTTTCAAGGATCTTAAATGGACCATCTGAACGTGGAAGAAGCTTGGATCTTCTTTTGCTTGGAAATCGCTCCTTTCTTAGGTGGATCCATACTAAATCTTCGGGCTTAAAGTGGACTTCCTTCCGATGCTTGTTTACCCGATCCTTGGTTTGATCACTGCTCCTCTCAATTTTAGCTCTCACTTGGGCATGGAGCTCTTGGATTTCCTTTACTCTCTTCTCGACCTCCCAACTAAACTTGGTTGGAGTAGGGAGGGGTGTGAGGTCAATAGGAGTACAAGGGTTGAACCCATAGACAACTTGGAATGGAGAAAGGCCCGTGGCTTTGCTTAGCGCTCGATTGTAGGCAAACTCGGCATGGCTAAGCAACTCGTCCCAACCCTTTGTGCTCTTCTTGGCTAGGACCCTTAACAAAGTACCCAAGGTCCTATTGGTGACCTCGGTTTGGCCATCCGTTTGGGGGTGACATGATGTGCTAAATTTAAGATGAGTGCCCATCTTCTTCCATAAAGTGAGCCAAAAATGACTCATGAACTTGCTATCCCGGTCGAATACCATGCTCTTGGGAATGCCATGGAGCCTCACAATCTCCTTGAAGTAGAGACTAGCAATTTGAGTGGCATCATGAGTGGTATGGCATGAGACAAAGTGTGCCATCTTGGAGAACCGATCAACTACCACCATGATGGAGTCCTTGTTTCTTTGTGTCCTTGGAAGGCCGGTAATGAAGTCTAAACTCACATCCTCCCAAGAAGCTTATGGGACCGGTAAGGGTGAGTAAAGACCTTGAGGCAAGACATGGCTTTTGCCAAGTTGACAAGTAGAACACCGCTTAACATAATGCTTAACATCCTTGGCCATCTTGGGCCAATAGTAGTGTTCTTCCAACATGAGTGTGGTCTTCTCAACGCCAAAGTGGCCGGCCAAAGCCCCTCCAGGGACTTCTTTAATCAAAAGCTCCCTAATGCCTCCTTTGGGAACACATAACCGGTTTCCTTTGAATAAGAACCCCTCTTCAATGTGAAATGGACCGTGGGGGTGCCGTGAGCATACTTCAAAGGTCTCCTTGAAGTCTTCATCTCTGGGATACAACTCTTTGATCAATTGAAACCCAAGGACTCTTGAATCAAGGGATGAGAGGAGTAGATATCTCCTAGACAAAGCATCTGCACCCTTGTTTAAGTGTCCGGACTTGTGGTGGATCACAAAGTGAAAAGCTTGAAGATATTCCACCCACTTAGCATGCCTTGGGTTGAGCTTGTGTTGCCCTTGTATGAACTTGAGCGCTTCATGATCCGAGTGGAGGATGAACTCTCCTCCCACTAAGTAATGTCTCTAATGTTCCAAGGACCTTACTATGGCATAAAACTCCTTATCATATGTTGAGTATTTTCGCTTGGCCTCATTGAGTTTCTCACTAAAGTAAGCCAAGGGTCGGCCTTCTTGTGATAGGACCGCCCCTATGCCCACTCCCGAAGCATCACACTCAACCTCAAATATCTTGGAGAAGCTTGGGAGAGCAAGTATAGGTGCACTAGTGAGCTTCTCCTTGACATCTTCAAAGGCGGCTTGGGCCTTTTCATTCCACTCAAACTTCTTGGACTTGAGAATCTCGATCAAAGGAGCTATGATTGTGCTAAAATTCTTAACAAACCTCCTATAGAAAGAGGCTAGACCATGAAAACTTCTTACTTGGTGAATGGATGAAGGAACCGGCCATTCTCGGATGGATTGGACTTTGCTCTTATCAACTTGTATCCCATGGGCCGAAACAACATACCCTAAGAAAACAACTTGGGGAGTGAAGAATTAACACTTCTCCAAGTTGCCATATAACTTCTCTTGGGAGAGGACTTTAAGAACTTGTTGAAGGTGATTAGCATGCTCCTCCTCACCTTGGCTATAAACCAAGATCTCATCGAAATAGACCACCACAAACCTTCCAATGAAAGGCTTGAGGGCTTGATTCATTAGACGCATAAAAGTGCTCGGAGCATTAGTAACGCCGAATGGCATGACCAACCATTCATATAGTCCCCCCTTGGTCTTAAATGTCGTCTTCCATTCATCCCCTTTATAGATTCGAATTTGATAGTAGCCACTCCTAAGATCAATCTTAGAGAAAATGGTGGCCCCATGCAACTCATCAAGTAGGTCCTCTAACCTAGGGATGGGATAGCGGTACTTACTTAATAGTAATCTTGTTGATAGCCCTACTATCCACACATATCCTCATGCTCCCATCCTTCTTTGGAACCAATAAGGCCGGAATGGCACATGGACTCAAGCTCTCCCGAATCATTCCTTTGGCTAAAAGTTCATCCACTTGTCTTTGGATTTCTTGGGTTTCTTGTGGGTTCATTCTATAGGCCGGTTTATTTGGGATGGTGGATCCGGGAATGAGGTCTATCTTGTGTTAGATGGTTCTTTGAGGGGGTAGGCTGTGAGGTATTTCTTGTGGGAACACATGATCATAGGCTTGAAGAAGAGGGATTAGGAGGGGGTGGGAGTGAGTGATGGTTTCGGTTTTCTCTAGGCCAAGTAGGAGTCACTCCTTGAATGACTCAAACTCATGGTTATCGGCCATGAGGAGGTAAGTGAGTAGGATGTCCTTTTGTGGGGTTTCTTTTGGCTTGAGGAGTTGAGAAGGACAAATGAGGGTTAGGGTGATTTTCTTGTGGTCTAAGATGAAGGAGTAGGTTTTCATTCGGCCATCATGCATAACATTTCTATCAAAAAGCCATGGTCTACCAAGGAGTACATGACATGCATCCATGGGAATCACATCACACCGAATCTCACCCTTATAATTCTTTCCAATGCTCAAAGAAACTAAGCAACGGGATGAAACTTGGATACCTTTGACTTGGTTGAGCCATTGAATGGTGTATGGAAAGGGGTGTGGAGATGCCGTGAGTTGAAGCTTGTCCACCAAGGTCTTGGATGCCACATTGGTGCAACTCTCTCCATCAATGATGAGGGAGCATACTTTGCCTCCTATGGTGCATCTTGTGTGAAAGATGGCCTCCCTTTGTTCGTTCCCATCTTGAGTAGCCAACCCACTCAAAGCTTGCCTAACCACCAAGAGTTCACCTTCATCCGGACCCTCCTCTACTTCTTCTAGGGCCTCATTCAAGTACACCTCCTTCTCTTCCTCCATTTCTTCCTCAAAAGATGCTTGGTATTCGGCTAGGGTAACCACTCTCTTGTTTGGGCATTCGGATGCAATGTGCCCTAGGCCTTGGCACCTAAAGCACCTCCTTGTCTCCTCGAGCCTCTACTAGCTCCACTTTGAGATCCAAATGGGTTGAGATCCGAATCACTCTCTTCCGGGTCACTAGATTCACTTGGAATAGGTGAATCCCTCAAGTTGTTTCTCTTTTCTCTCATAAGTTTTTGAAGTTGGGATTGCAAATACTTAACTCTAGCTTCCATTTCGGCCTTTTCTCTCAAGGCTTGCTCGGCTATTTGTTCGGAAGTACGGCTAGAGGACATGATGTGTAAGCTTTGTGAACGAAAAGAACGAAAATAGGCTGAAAAGGAGGTGGCACGGTCGTGCCTTCAGGCATGGGTAGGCCGTGCCAACTTGCTGTCAAAAGGTGAAAAATGGCTGGAAAGACAGTGGCACGGTCGTGCCCTTAAGCACGGGTAGGCCGTGCCAAAATGCTGTCCAGTGCGGGTGAAGAAAGGCCGTTTTGTGGTTTGTGTTTGAGAAATGTGTTTAGGGTGGAAGCTTGGCCAAGAGGGTAGCCTAAGCTCTGATACCAAGATGATGTATGCAGCCTAGGTGATGCCAAGAATGAAGATAAAAGATGGGAAAGATAGAAAACCAAACCAAGCAAAACAAGTAGCTCTAACCGGTTTTGGAAGATAGAATGCAACCCTCTTGTCTAGGATAAGCCAATGGTGCCACCTAGAAGAGAAGTTGGTGATGTATCCTCTAGGGAAAGTCAAGAGGATGGGAAAGATGTAAGCAAAGTGCAAGAAGTTCAAGGCAACTTTGAAACCACAAACTCACCTTAGACTTGGATAAGCAACCGGAACTAACACCAACCTTGGATACAGAAACACCACCAAGGAAAGATGTTAGGGGCCTTAACCACCCCTTGGATACAGAAACACCACCAAGAAGGAGTTAAGACTCTTGCTAGATCACCACTCAACCCGGCCAAAGGAAGAGATAAGCTAGAAGAGAGTTTGAGAGTTCAAAGGGGCAAAGCTCAACTTCATTTCATACAAATGCTTGAGTGAGTGGCCGGCCAAGCCTTGGGGGGTATTAATACAAGCTTTTCAAGTACAAGCATAGGCCTTAGGTTGCACTACAAGCTAAACTAGGCAAAATTACAAGGATCAAATCAATGCATAAATGGGTAGATGCATCCTCTACTTGGCAACTCTTCAATGCTCATCTTGAGGATGATGTGTCGACTTTAGGGACTAAGGGAAGCCTCCATTCAGCTGATGCACCTTATGCTAAGCTGGTTTAGGAGCTAAACTAGGTAGAAATCACAAAATCCAAACAACACAAAACCGGTTAGATTGAACCCGGGCATGACACCTCATCTTTGCTGATCTTGAGGCTTAGGTGTCGACTTAGGGGCCTTTGGAAACCTCACTCAGCAGATTGGCACTCCTTAGGACAGCTCTTGCAAGTGGCTAAGCATGGATTAGAGCAAAAATCACCTCAATCATCTCTCCTTGTACCGGCTGGCCATGTACCGGGTCAAGGGATGTTTTGTGCAATGTTTTAGTGGATAAGGAACCAAAAAGGGTCAGATCCCCGACTTCTAATCAGAGCGTCAATAAACACACCATGGGGAGCGTCACCTTCGCTTAGGAGAAGAATCCTGTCTGACTGACCCTATCATGATTGAATGACTGAGCTATGCCATGGAGGAAGTCTTTCTCTGAGCATGCCGTGGAAGAACTACAATGCAAAAGCCTTGGCGTCACTGCTTGCCCGAAGCTCTGTTCCTATCACGCAAGAAAGAGGCATCTTTAACTGACATGGATATCTTTCGGTCTCCATTCTCGTATTTCAATAATCACTCAAAGGTCATTTGATAATATGTGTGTAATTTGGCTGAGTTTTTTTATGGCCATTTGATAATATTTTTAAAGTACTTTCAAGCCATGAAAGTTTCAAACCAAATAGAGGAGAAAAGGTCCACCAACACAGTCCTTAAATTCGGACAGTCCAGTTTCTGGCCAGAATGTAGTGTTTGACTTGGCTTGAGGTTTTGAGGTACCAAATGATCTCCAAATGGCTTGCAAGAGGTCTTGATGGAAAGAGCACATCTTGAACTTAAACTTAGGCTTACTGCAACCCCATTTCAGCCTTGGGAAGGTTAGGAAATCAGGTGCACAAAACCGGGTTTGTGCACGCCTGAAATTCCAGTTTTGACAAAAAAAGTTCTCTTGTGTTCCTAGGCTGATTTCTTGCACTTTGGACGTGGAACTTGGACTCTTTGGGCTTCCTTGTGGGCCATGGATCATGCTAGGGGATGGACCTCCATCATCCTCCCCTTGTTGAAGAGAATTTGCCCTCAAATTGATAAGATGATCATCCTCCTCATAAGGGCTAAGTGATGTATGTTAACCATGGGAATGTCAAAGATGAGAATGTATGATGGGGAAGAGTGAAAACAAGGACAAGCAAAAACCGAAAAGAACAATGAGCTCAACCGGTCTTGATGGATAGTGTGCAACTCTCTTGTCTAAGATAAGCCAAAGGCGCCACTTAGAGGAGAAGTTGGGCTATCCTTCTTCACTTATGGATACAGAATATCACCACAATAAGCAAGAGAAAGGAACCTAGAAGATCACCACTTGAACTAGCCAATTCAAGCTAAAGCAACTAGGAGTTTCAATGGAGAGTAAAACACTCAGATTTCATTGCATGATATTCAAAGCTGCCTTGTTACATTCCTAAAGGTCCCTTATATAGGAGGGAGCCTCAAAATTCAGATTACATGGGTTACAATGCAAGCCAAACGGATCAAGACAAAAGGGAAGCACAAAAAAGCAAGAAAAGTACAAAAGGTGATGTTGACAGTTGCTGTCCAGTTTTTCAGATTGCAGGGTCAACTTTCAGCAGCTGTATCTTCGTCCTTACTTACCCAAATTGGCTCCAACATACCTTATTAGAAAGCTTAGAAAGTGTTCTTTCATATGACTACTTTTGGAGCGCATTTGGTGCAGCCGTTCAGGAGATATAAACAGAACAAGTGAGATGGTGCAGGCTGACTTCCCAAAAGCAGCTTTAGAAGTTTCCTTGCTTTTAGCCTCCTTGGGACACGTTTGACTCTGGTTTCTTTTCCCACCCTTTTAGCCAATTCAAAAAAGGATCTAGGGGTTAAAATTCCAGGTTGTTCGGGTTACTTTAGGTTGGGGAAAATGGGCTCCCAAAACCGGACAAAATCTGACCTGGAAAACAGTTTTGGACAGTTTGGCTTTAACAAAGGGTTTGGATGGGCAAATGACATCCAAATGGGCTGAAACTTGATTTATTGGGCAGCTAACTCTTCAATCTTTCCAGACATACCAAAAGTTTGGCTTTAAAGCCTCAGGTCATCAGGTCACCAAGGTCAGAAAGTCGGGCCATGTGCGGGATGAGCCCGGCAGAATGCAAGTGATCATGTCTTGAGTGATTTCTAATCCTTGGAAAGCCTTTGTGACCTCTTGAGCTATAAGAACCCTTGGGGCTGATCCCCATCATCCCCCCCAGCTTGGGAAGAGTTTGTCCTCAAACTTGGTAGCTCGTCTTCTTCATCAAAGTAGGGCCTCAAATCGGCTACATTGAATGTAGCGGATAATCCATAGTCACCGGGCAAATCAACCTTGTATGCATTGGAATTGACTTTTTCAAGGATCTTGAATGGGCCATCCGAGCGTGGAAGAAGCTTGGACCTTCTTTTGCTAGGAAAGCGCTCCTTTCTTAGGTGGATCCATACTAAATCTCCAGGCTTAAATTGGACTTCCTTGCGGTGCTTGTTTACCCGATCCTTGGTCTGATCATTGAACTTCTCAATTTTAGTCCTCACTTGTGCATGGAGCTCTTGGATTTCCTTTGCTCTCTTCTCGGCCTCCCAACTAAACTTGGTTGGAGTAGGGAGGGGTGTAAGGTCCATAGGTGTACAAGGGTTGAAACCATATACAACTTGGAATGGAGAAAGACCGGTGGCTTTGCTTGGCACTCGATTGTAGGCAAACTCGGCATGGCTAAGAAACTCATCCCAACCCTTTGTGCTCTTCTTGGCTAGGACCCTCAACAAAGTACCCAAGGTCCTATTGGTGACCTCGGTTTGGCCATCCGTTTGGGGGTGACATGATGTGCTAAATTGGAGATGAGTGCCCATCTTCTTCCATAGAGTGAGCCAAAAATGGCTCATGAACTTGCTATCCCGGTCGGACACCATGCTTTTGGGGATGCCATGGAGCCTCACGATCTCTTTGAAGTAGAGGCTTGCAATTTGAGGGGCATCATGGGTAGTATGGCATGAGACAAAGTGTGCCATCTTCGAAAACCGATCAACTACCACCATTATGGAGTCCTTGTTCCGTTGTGTCCTTGGTAGGCCGGTAATGAAATCTAAACTCACATCCCCCCAAGGAGCCTTTGGGACCGGTAAGGGCGAGTAAAGACCTTGAGGCAAGACATGGCTTTTGGCAAGTTGACAAGTAGAGCACCTTTTAACATAATGCTCAACATCCTTGACCATCTTGGGCCAATAGTAGTGCTCCTTCAACATGAGGGAGGTCTTCTCAATGCCAAAGTGGCCGGCCAAAGCTCCTCCATGCACTTCTTTAATCAAAAGCTCCCTAATGCCTCCTTTAGGGATACATAACCGGTTTCCTTTGAATAAGAACCCCTCTTCAATGTGAAATGGACCATGGGGGTGCCGTGAGCACACTTCAAAGGTCTCCTTGAAGTCTTCATCCTTGGTGTACAACTCCTTGATCAATTCAAACCCAAGGACTCTTGAGTCAAGGGAGGAGAGGAGTAAATATCTTCTAGACAAGGCATCCGCACCCTTGTTTAAGTGCCCGGATTTGTGGTGGATCACAAAGTGGAAAGCTTGAAGACATTCCACCCACTTAGCATGCCTTGAGTTGAGCTTGTGTTGACCTTGTATGAACTTGAGTGCTTCATGATCCGAGTGGAGGATGAACTCTCCCCCCACCAAATAATGTCTCCAATGTTCCAAGGCCCTCACTCTGGCATAAAACTCCTTGTCATACGTTGAGTATTTTCGCTTGGCCTCATTGAGTTTTTCACTAAAGTAGGCTAATGGTCGGCCTTCTTGTGATAGGCCCGCCCCTATGCCCACCCCCGAAGCATCACACTCCACTTCAAATATCTTGGAGAAGCTTGGAAGAGCAAGTATGGGTGCACTAGTGAGCTTCTCCTTCACATCTTCAAAGGCGACTTGGGCCTTTTCATTCCACTCAAATTTCTTGGATTTGAGAATCTCGGTCAAAGGAGCCATGATTGTGCTAAAGTTCTTGACAAACCTCCTATAAAAAGAGGGTAGACCATGAAAGCTCCTCACTTGGTGAATAGAGGAAGGAACCGGCCATTCCCGGATGGATTGAACTTTGCTCTCGTCCACTTGTATACCATGGGCCGAAACAACATACCCTAAGAAAACAACTTGGGGAGGGAAGAAGTGGCACTTCTCCAAGTTGCCATATAACTTCTCTTGGGAGAGCACATCAAGAACTTGTTGAAGGTGATTAGCGTGCTCCTTCTCACCTTGGCTATAAACCAAGATGTCATCGAAATAGACCACTACAAACCTCCAAATGAAAGGCTTGAGAACTTGATTCATTAGACGCATGAAAGTGCTTGGAGCATTGGTAAGGCCGAATGGCATGACCAACCATTCATATAGTCCCCCCTTGGGCTTGAATGCCGTCTTCCATTCATCCCCTTCATAGATTCGAATTTGATAGTAGCCACTCCTAAGATCAATCTTAGAGAAAATGGTGGCCCCATGCAACTCATCAAGTAGGTTCTCCAATCTAGGGATGGGATAGCGGTACTTAATAGTGATTTTGTTGATAGCCCGACTATCCACACACATCCTCATGCTTCCATCCTTCTTTGGTACCAATAAGGCCGGAACGGAACAAGGACTCAAGCTTTCCCGAATCATTCCTTTGGCCAAAAGTTCATCCACTTGTCTTTGGATTTCTTGGGTTCCTTGTGGATTCATTCTATAGGCCGGTTTATTTGGAAGGGTGGATCCGGGAATGAGGTCTATTTTGTGTTGGATGGTTCTTTGAGGGGGTAGGCCATGGGGAATTTCTTGCGGGAACACATGGTTATAGGCTTGGAGAAGTGGGATGAGGGGGGGATGGGAGTGAGTGACGGTTTCGGTTTCACCTAGGCCAAGTAGGAGCCACTCCTTGAATGACTCATACTCATGGTTTTCGGCCTTGAGGAGGTTAGTGAGTAGGATGTCTTTTTGTGGGGTTTCTTTTGGCTTGAGGAGTTGGTAAGGACGAATGGGGGTAAGGGTGATTTTCTTGTGGTCTAGGATGAAGGAGTAGGTGTTCATTCGGCCATCATGCATAACATTTCTATCAAAGAGCCATGGTCTACCAAGGAGTACATGACATGCATCCATGGGAATCACATCACACCAAATTTCATCCTTATAGTTCTTTCCAATGCTCAAAGAAACTAAACAACGAGATGAGACTTGGATACCTTTGCCTTGATTGAGCCATTGAATGGTGTATGGAAAAGGGTGTGGAGATGCCGTGAGTTGAAGCTTGTCCACCAAGGTCTTGGATGCCACATTTGTCCAACTCCCTCCATCAATGATGAGGGAACATACTTTGCCTCCTATGGTGCACCTCGTGTGAAAGATGGCCTCCCTTTGTTCATTCCCATCTTGAGTAGCCAACCCACTCAAAGCTCGCCTAACCATCAAGAGTTCACCTTCATCCGGGCCCTCCTCTACTTCTTCTAGGGCCTCATTCAAGTACAACTCCTTTTCTTCTTCCATTTCTTCTTCAAAAGATGCTTGGTACTCGGCTAGGGGGACCACTCTCTTGTTTGGACATTCGGATGCAATATGTCCAAGGCCTTGGCACCTAAAGCACCTCCTTGTCTCCTTTGGTTTTGTGGACATTTGAGGGGCTGTTTTGGGGACCGAAGGGGGAGGAGGTTTTGGGGTTGGAGGGTTAAAGGGCTTTGGCGTGGTGTATGAAGGCCTTTGGGGAGTGTAGGCACGATTTTGTGGTTTAAAGGCTTCACTCTTTCCCTTAGTCTTCTTTTGTAGTTCCCCCTTGTGAGCTAGAGAACTTAACTCATCAAGGGTGGTGTATGGGTGCAACTCCACTACATGGGCTATCTTCTCATCCAACCCACAAAGATACCTCACCAAAGTTTGTTCCTCATCCTATTTAAGGTCACATTTTATGATCAATTGCTCAAACTCCCTTGTATATTCCTCCACACTTAAAGACCCTTGTCTCAAATGGTGAAGTCTAGAAAAGTTCTCTTGAAGGTAGTGAGATGGGAGGAACTTCTCTTTGAGTTTTTCTTTCATTTTCCTCCAAGTTTTAATCTTCCCCTTCCCTTTCTTGGCCCTCTTAGATAAAACATTAGCCCACCAAGTAGAAGCATACTTTCTAAGTTCAAGGGCAACTAGTTTTACCTTCTTTTCATCCGGGATGTCCTTGTAGTCGAACACCCTCTCCACGGTTTGTAGCCAATCCAAGAACTCGTCCGGATCAAGCTTGACTTCAAACTCGGGGATGTCAACTTTGAAGTCGTTGAATCCACCTCCTTGATGCCTTTCTTGTCTCCTTGATCCTCTACTAGCTCTTCCTTGTGACCCAAAAGGGTTGAAATCCGAATCACTTTCACCCGGGGCACTAGATTCACTTGGAATAGGTGAATCCCTCAAGTTGTCTCTCCTTTCCTTCATGAGCCTTTGAAGTTGAGTTTGCAAGTACTTGACTCTAGCTTCCATTTCGCCCTTTTCTCTTAAGGCTTGTTCGGCCACTTGCTCGGGTGTTTGGCTAGAAGACATGATATGTGGGCTTTGTGGGAGAGAAACACGAGATTTGGCTGAGAATGGGTTGGCACGGTCGTGCCGTGGGACACGGGCTGCCCGTGCCAAGTTACTGCCGTGACAAAAGTGCAGAAAAGAGGTGGCACGGTCGTGCCTTAAAGCACGGGTAGGCCGTGCCACAATTCTGTCCCGTGCGGATAGAGAAAGGATGTTTTCTGGTTTGTGTTTGAGAAATGTGTTTGGGTGGAAGCTTGGCCAAGAGGGTAGCCTAAGCTCTGATACCAAGATGATGTATGTTAACCATGGGAATGTCAAAGATCAAAATGTATGATAGGGAAGATTGAAAGCAAGGACAAGCAAAAACCGAAAAGAACAATGAGCTCAACCGGTCTTGATGGATAGTGTGCAACTCTCTTGTCTAAGATAAGCCAAAAGCGCCACTTAGAGGAGAAGTTGGGCTATTCCTTCTTCACTTATGGATACAGAATATCACCACCATAAGCAAGAGAAAGGAACCTAGAAGATCACCACTTGAACTAGCCAATTCAAGCTAAAGCAACTAGGAGTTTCAATGGAGAGAAAAACACTCAGATTTCATTGCATGATATTCAAAGCTGCCTTCTTACATTCCTAAAGGTCCCTTATATAGGAGGGAGCCTCAAAATTCAGATTACATGGGTTATAATGCAAGCCAAACGGATCAAGACAAAAGGGAAGCACAAAAAGCAAGAAAAGTACAAAAGGTGATGTTGACAGTTGCTGTCCAGTTTTCCAGATTGCAGGGACAACTTTCAGCAGCTGTATCTTCGTCCTTACTTACCCAAATTGGCTCCAACATACCTTATTAGAAAGCTTAGAAAGTGTTCTTTCATATGACTACTTTTGGAGCTCATTTGGTGCAGACGTTCAGGAGATATAAACAGAACAAGTGAGATGGTGCAGGCTGACTTCCCAAAAGCAGCTTTAGAAGTTTCCTTGCTTTTAGCCTCCTTGGGACACGTTTGACTCTGGTTTCTTTTCCCACCCTTTTAGCCAATTCAAAAAAGGATAAAATTCCAGGTTGTTAGGGTTACTTTAGGTTGGGGAAAATGGGCTCCCAAAACCGGACAAAATCTGACCTGGAAAACAGTTTTGGACAGTTGGGCTTTAACAAAGGGGTTGGATGGGCAAATGACATCCAAATGGGCTGAAACTTGATTTATTGGGCAGCTAACTCTCCAATCTTTCCAGACATACCAAAAGTTTGGCTTTAAAGCCTCAGGTCATCAGGTCACCAAGGCCAGAAAGTCGGGCCATGTGCGGGATGAGCCCGGCAGAATGCAAGTGATCGTGTCTTGAGTGATTTCTAATCCTTGGAAAGCCTTTGTGACCTCTTGAGCTATAAGAACCCCTTGGGGCTGATCCCCATCACTAAGGTCGGCTACATTGAAGGTGGCCGACACTCCATATTCACCGGGCAAATTGATCTTGTAGGCATTGTCGTTGATGCGCTCTAACACTTCAAAGGGACCATCAGCTCTTGGCATCAACTTGCTCTTCCTTTTAGAAGGAAACCTTTCCTTTCTCAAGTGAACCCATACCAAATCACCGGGGTGAAACACCATCTTCTTCCTATGCTTGTTGGCACGGTCCTTGTAGGATGCATTGGCCTTCTCTATCTTTGCCCTCACGGTCTCATGGAGCTTTTGGATCTCTTCAACTCACTTGCTAGCCTCCATGTGAGGCTTCTCATTCATCTCCCTTGGAACAAGATCAAGGGGACTCAAAGGATCCAAACCATAAACTACCTTGAATGGGGACATACCCATGGCCTTGCTAGGTGTTTTGTTGAAAGCGAACTCGGCATGAGGCAAGGCTAAGTCCCAAGCTTTGAGGTTGGACTTTACTAGCACTCTTAGAAGGCTTCCCAAAGTCCAGTTGGTGACTTCGGTTTGCCCATCCGTTTGAGGGTGGCATGAAGTGCTATACTTGAGCTTGGTTCCCATCTTCTTCCAAAGTGTCACCCAAAAATGGCTAAGGAACCTGGTATCCCTATCCGAAACAATGGATCTAGGGATGCCATGCAACCTCATTACTTCCTTGAAGTATAGATCGGCAATGTGGGTGGCATCGTTGGTCTTGGCACAAGGTATGAAATGGGCCATCTTCAAAAAACGATCAACAACCACGAAAATGGAGTCCTTACCTGATGCATATTTCCATATGCATCATTTTTATTCAAGTCCAATTTCAAAGAAGAAAAGGGTCAAAGAAGATCATGCATGGAAATGTGCCTATTTGGTCTTCTTAGGTGAGTTCAAAGACTCGCGACACTATGGAGAGGTCAAAAAGAGGTTAAGCTTTGCTAGAAATTTGGTGCCGAATTCATCCCTGCGGAACCCGATTTTTGTGACCACTTTTGGACAAGCTCACATGGACCCACAACTTCAAAGCCCATGTGCTTTTGAATTTTAAGATTTCAGCTTTCAAATAAGCCCAAGTTTGTTTAATTTGGACATCATTTGATTGGGCAAAATATCACCCAAAGATACGTTATGCTGATCCAGTCCAGTCTGAGATAGGTGCATTGTTTGGGCCATAACTTTCAAAACGCTTATCCAAATTGAGCAAATGAGCCCATTCTGGAAAATAGACTTCCAGGGCTTTCTAACAAGCCCAATAACGCGTGCTTTGGCCGAGTATTCTGGAAGTTATGCGCTGTTGAAATTGAGGCAGTTGCAAGGATTAATTCTGGGAAAATGAAGAGTCTTCGGTTACATGTATTTGTGTGGCTGATATTGTGCACATTTTGGAGGCTTCTAGATGGAGATATTCAGCTGAGAAATCCTAGAATATTCCTTATAACCTCCCCCATCCCTTTTATGATGAGTCTTTTTATTTTTCCTAAGTCTTTTCAATTTTTTAGTTTTAATTACTAGGAGTTTTTAAGTCTTTTGGTTGTCTTTGTTTAGCCTATAAATAGGTGGGTTGTGTAGTTGCATTTCATCATTCAGCATTGTAAGAGATTTCCAAAGTAATACAAGCACCTTTGAGAGTGATTCTCATTTGTGTCTCAAAATTCCTAGTTCTATATCTTGAATTTGGCTCATTCAAGTGGTGTTCTAGGTTCTCTTCCTTTTCCAATTGGAGTGATTCCTTGGTTAAGACAAGAGAATTAGCCCAAGATCAAGTCATTGAGTGGCTCCGTGAAGGATTATCTTAATTACAAGGTCTTGTTTATCCTTGTACTTTTTGTTATTATTCTTCAAACCATCTCAAACTATCTTCCACCATATTCACTTTTCTTTGGTTGATTCTTGTTTAGTTTGAGTTTGAGTTGATTTGGTTCACTTACCACCCACATCTACATCATTACCCCTTTGTGTTCTTGGGAGGCCAAGAACAAAGTCCATGCTTACATCCTCCCAAGGATGATTGGGAGTAGGTAAGGGAGTGTATAAGCCGTGGGGTAGGAGGTGGCTTTTGGCCACTTAACAAGTTGCACATCTCTTCAACACATCTTGGACATCTTTACTCATACTCGGCCAATAATAATGTTCCCTTAGCATCATAAGGGTCTTGTTCTGATGGAAGGTTGTAAGGAGAAGGAACCAACTCACAACTTAACCTCAAAGTGGAATTTAAGGCAAGAAGAAGGAAGAACAACAATGGACTAGAAAATCAAGGGTTTGGATAGTCAAGTGACCTTTCAAGAGATAATCCGAGGGGCCACCCTTGGAGAACACTTGGGCAATCTCTTTGTATCAACTAGTTACAGAATTTAATCACCTTCTAATTGAGAGAAAGAGACCTAGAGACCCACTTGAGTTGCCAAGCTCAAGATATAACACTAGGACTTTGTTTTTGAGAGAGTTTGAAAACTCACAACTTCATTCATTCAAAAGTTGGTTACAAATGAAGGCCAAGCTGCCTTTTAACAAGCCATGGACGAGTTCCCACCCTTCCCTAGCAGCAAAATCAAAACCAAGTACATTTGGGGAAGAGTTACATAACTAATCAACCAATACTAGCTAAACACCTCACTACCTAGCTTAATCTACCTCATTAGGGGTTATAATGCCTCCCAAATGAGGTGTCAAGCTTACATGGATCCTTGAATGCGGTAAAATGACTCATTCAGCAAGTGGGGAGGCAAGGGGACAAGCACAACCCAAGAAAATCAGACCTTGTACCGGTTTGGGAAGAACCGGGTAAAAGGATGATTTTGTGTCCTTTTGGCTGGTTAATACCAACACAAGGGGGTGCTTTGGATGGGATTTGAACCCATGATCTGATAAATATTTATGTCCCCTTTCATGCTGTAAAATTTGACAAAAGTTGGAGTTGAGGAAGTCAACCAATTAGGGCCTTATTTCGGACTGTGCTGGATTGCACCCTGCAGTGCGCGGTTTCAGGTTTTGGCTTGGTTGACTGACCAAATGGACTCCAAATGCCTTGCAAAAGGTCTTGTTGGAAAGCTAAGATCTTAAGCTTTAAGGGGATGGTGCGTGCAGGAAATTTCCCCTTCTATATTTTGCTCCAACAGAGAAACAAAACCGGGTCAGAAACGGTATGAACTGGGCAGTTCACTTTCTTCTTTGTGCATACATTTTCTGACTATGGCATGAACTCCTTTGGCCTTGTTGGATTCCCTAGCGCGGGATGGATCATTGGCAATGGCTTTTGAAGGTTTGGTGGGATGGTCTCCATCATTCTCCCCGGGTTGGTTGGAGTTTGGCCTCAAACTCGACAACTCTTCATCTTCATCATAGCAAGGGCTCAAGTCGGCCACATTGAAGGTGGCGGGCACCACATAATCACCGGAGAGGTCAACTTTGTAAGCGTTTGGGCCAACCTTCTCAAGGATTTCGAAAGGCCCATCCGATCTTGGCATTAATTTGGATTTCCTCTTGTTAGGAAATCTCTCCTTCCTCAATTGGACCCATACTAGGTCCCCAGGCTGAAAATGAGCTTTTTTTCTTTTCTTGTGAGGTGCGAACTCATGCATTTGGGATTTGGAGAGGGTGGTGAGAAAGACATCTCTTTGTGAGCTTGCCTTGGATTTTGAGGGGGCGGTTGGTTTGATGGGAGTGAGGGTGATCCTCTTGTGACCTTTGGTGAAGGTGTAAGTGTTCATGTGGCCATCATGCGTGACGCTCCTATCAAAGAGCCAAGGGCGACCCAACATGACATGGCACGCACCCATGGGGAGAAGGTCACACCAAATCTCATCTTTATAAGTTTTCCCAATGCTTAAGGATAAGAGGCACTGAGATGAGATTTGCAAACCTTGGTTTTGATTGAGCCATTGGATGGTGTATGGCTTTGGGTGGGGAGTCACCGGAAGTTTGAGTTTGTTCACCATGGATTGTGAGGCCACATTCGTACAACTTCCCCCATCAATGATAAGGGAGCACACCTTGCCACCTACGGTGCACCTTGTACGGAAGATGGATTCTCTTTGTTCAAGCTCATCATGGGAAGCTAGGCCACTCAAGGTCCTCCGAATGACCAAAAGTTCTCCTTCATCCGGGCCCTCCTCAACCTCCTCTATGGTTTCATTCAAATACACCTCTTTCTCTTCCTCCCCCTTCCCTACCTCCTCTTCTAGCTCCTCTAGGGAAGCTTGATACTCGGCTAGAGAAACCATTCTCTTGTTGGGACACTCGGAAGCATAGTGTCCAAGGCCTTGGCAACGAAAACACCGGATTTTGCTAGAGGGTTTTGGGGGTGGTTGTTTGGAGGGAGTTTGTGGAGTGGTGTTTTGTGGGGGTTTTGGGTTTGGAGGTGGGAAGACATCTTGAGGAATGCATGGAGGGTTTTGGAAACCGTAAGGCCGTGGAGTAGGTTTGGAGGTGGGACTCTTGCCTTTGAGCTTCTTTTGCATTTCGACTTTGTGGGCTAAAGCACTTAGCTCATCAAGGGATGTGTAAGGGTGTAGTTCAACAATATGAGCAATTTGTTCATCAAGTCCACTCAAGTATCGAATCAAGGTTTGGGAGTCATCCTCCTTCAAATCACATTTCAAGAGGAGTTGTTCAAAGTCCCTAGTGTACTCTTCTACACTTTTGAAACCTTGTTTGAGGTGGTGGAGTTTAAGGAAATTGTCTTGGAGGTAATGTGGGGGTAAGAATTTGGCCTTTAGTTTGGACTTCATCTTCTCCCAAGTCTTAATCTTACTTTTCCCCTTTCTTACTCTCTTAGACACAACATTGGACCACCAAATAGATGCATATTTGCGAAGTTTCAAGGCCACTAGCTTTACCTTTTTGCCTTCCGGGATGTCTTTGTACTCAAAGACTCGCTCCACCGTTTGCAACCAATCGAGGAAGACATCCGGATCAAGTTGTCCTTCAAACTCCGGGATATCAACTTTGAAATCTCCATAACCTCGTTCATGTTGCCTTTGATGTCGGCGGGGACGTCTACCTTGCTCTTCTTCGCTTGAATCTCCAAAGGGGTTGCTTCCCTCGGAGTCGTCCGAGTCCCTATGCTTGCTTGAGCTTCGAGAACTCCATTGGTTTCGCCTCTTTTCTTCCATGAGTTGTCCAAGTTGCTTTTGGACATACTTTAGTTGAGCTTCTACCTCGGCTTTCTCCCTCAGGGCTTGCTCGGCCACTTGCTCGGGTGTGAGGCTAGAAGACATTTTGGCTTTGGAATAGAGAAAGAGTGTTTTGGGACGGGGAGAGGTAGGCACGGTCGTGCTAGCAGGCACGGCCTGACCGTGCTGAGCTACTGGCGAAGAAGTGCTGGGCTGGAATTGTGGCACGGTCGTGCTCAGGTGGCACGGTGTGCCCGTGCCAACTTTCTGGTTGAGCACGGCTGAGATTTTGTGGAGGATGTGTTTGGGCTGTTTTTGTGGTTCTTGTGTTTGGGAGTGTGTTTGGGTGATGGAAGCTTGGCCAAGATGGTAGCCTAAGCTCTGATACCAATTTGATGGAAGGTTGTAAGGAGAAGAACCAACTCACACTTGCCACAAAGTGAAATGCTTGAAAACAAGAAGAAGGAACACAACAATGGAAAGGAAAACAAGAGTTTGGATAATCAAGTGACCTTGCAAGGGATAATCCGAGGAGCCACCCTTGGAGAACACTTGGGCAATCTCTTTGTATCAACTAGTTACAGAATTTAATCACCTTCTAGTTGAGAGAAAGAGACCTAGAGACCCACTTGAGTTGCCAAGCTCAAGATATAACACTAGGAGTTTTTGTGAGAGAGTTTGAGAACTCACAATTCATTCATTCAAAGTTGGTTACAAATGAAGGCCAAGCTGCCTTTTAACAAGCCATGGACGAGTTCCCACCCTTCCCTAGCAGCAAAATCAAAACCAAGTACATTTGGGGAAGAGTTACATAACTAATCAACCAATACTAGCTAAACACCTCACTACCTAGCTTAATCTACCTCATTAGGGGTTATAATGCCTCCCAAATGAGGTGTCAAGCTTACAATGGTCCTAGGATGCAGCAACATGACTCATTCAGCAAGTGGGGAGGCAAGGGGACAAGCAAAACCCAAGAAAATCAGACCTTGTACCGGTTTGGGGGGAACCGGGTAAAAGGATGATTTTTGTGTCCTTTTGGCTGGTTAATACCAACACAAGGGGGTGCTTTGGATGGGATTTGAACCCATGACCTGATAAATATTTATGTCCCCTTTCATCCTGCAAAATTTGACAAAAGTTGGAGTTGAGGAAGTCAACCAATTAAGGCCTTATTTCGGACTGTGCTGGATTGCACCCTGCAGTGCGCGGTTTCAGGTTTTGGCTTGGTTGACTGACCAAATGGACTCCAAATGCCTTGCAAAAGGTCTTGTTGGAAAGCTAAGATCTTAAGCTTTAAGGGGGTGGTGCGTGCAGGAAATTTCCCCTTCTATATTTTGCTCTAACAGAGAAACAAAACCGGGTCAGAAACGGTATGAACTGGGCAGTTCACTTTCTTCTTTGTGCATACATTTTCTGACTATGGCATGAACTCCTTTGGCCTTCTTGGACTCCCTAGCGCGGGATGGATCATTGGCAATGGCTTTTGAAGGTTTGGTGGGATGGTCTCCATCACAAAGTGACCGGCAAGAGATCCTCCATGGACCTCACGTATGAGTAACTCTCTTGTGCCACACTTAGGCACACACAATCTGGATCCCTTGAACAAAAATCCATCTTGGACAAGGAAGTCACCTTTGGGATGTCGAAGGCACTCCTTGTAGAGCTCTCCCAAATCTTCATCATTCTCATAGAGGGACTTCAAATGCTCAAAACCAAGAATGCAAGCATCAAGTTGGAATAGCAATAAGTGCCTCCTTGACAAGGCATCGGCTCCTTGGTTGAGCTTTCCGGACTTATGCTTGATGGTGAAGTTGAAAGATTGGAGGAACTCCACCCACTTGGCATGCCGTGAGTTAAGTTTATGTTGCCCTTGAATGTATTTCAAGGCTTCATGATCGGAGTGCAAGATGAACTCACTAGCCACCAAGTAATGATTCCAATGCTCAAGGCACCTCACTATTGCATAGAACTCCTTATCATAAGTGGAGTACTTCCTCCTTGAGTCACAAAGCTTCTCACTAAAGAAGGCTAAGGGCCGCCCTTCTTGAGTGAGAACTCCTCCAATGCCAACTCCCGATGCATCACATTCCACCTCAAACACCTTATCAAAGCATGGTAAGGCAAGTACCGGTGCTTGGGTGAGTTTGGACTTGATGGTTTCAAAGGCTTCTTGAGCCTTGGGAGTCCACTTGAACGATGCACCTTTGATAACCTCGGTCATAGGGGCCATAATTGTGCTAAAGTCCCTAATGAACCGCCTATAGAATGAGGCAAGCCCATGGAAACTTCGCACATCATGAATGCTCCTTGGGATGGGCCAAGACCGAATTGCTTCCACCTTACTCTCATCAACCTTGATACCTTCATTTGTAACAATGTAACCAAGGAAGGTCACCTCATGAGTGAAAAAGGTGCACTTCTTGAGGTTACCATAGAGCTTTTCTTTTTCTAGGACCTTCATGACTTGGGTGAGATGTTGAAGGTGCTCTTCTTCATTCTTGCTATAGATGAGGATGTCATCAAAATACACCACAACAAATTTGCCAATAAAGGGCCGGAACACTTGGTTCATGAGCCGCATGAAGGTACTTGGAGCATTTGACAAACCGAATGGCATGACTA
This sequence comes from Carnegiea gigantea, assembly GCA_029747015.1. Classification (NCBI taxonomy): domain Eukaryota; kingdom Viridiplantae; phylum Streptophyta; class Magnoliopsida; order Caryophyllales; family Cactaceae; genus Carnegiea; species Carnegiea gigantea. The sequence goes on along the minus strand of JAKOGI010003193.1, from coordinate 29,870 downwards.
GCCACTCATACAAGCCTCCTTTGGTCTTGAAGGCCGTCTTCCACTCATCTCCCTCTCTAATGCGGATTTGATAGTAGCCACTTCTTAAGTCCACTTTAGAGAACACACTAGAACCATATAACTCATCAAGCATGTCTTCAAGGCGGGGAATTGGATATCTATACTTTGATGGTTATTTTGTTGATCGCCCTACTATCAACACACATGCGCATGCTCCCATCTTTCTTTGGAACAAGGAGGGCCGGAACCGCACAAGGGCTCAAGCTCTCTCTAATCAACCCCTTATCCATAAGCTCATCAACTTGTCTTTGGATTTCCATGGTTTCTTTGGGGTTTGTCCGATAAGCCGGTTTGTTTGGGAGAATGGAACCGGGTATGAGGTCTATGTGGTGTTGGATGGTTCTTTGTGGTGGTAAGCCGGGGGGTATTTCTGATGGAGACCATCGTGAGAAGCCCAAGGACCATCAAGCTCAGCCCAAGGAGGACTCACTCAAGCTTCAAGAAGTCAAGGAAGTTGCCAAACTTTGCCCCCACATATACATCAATTGGTATCAGAGCCAAGGTTCTTAAGTGACCCACATCACACCCACATACATCTCAAAAAGCCAAAATACAAAAAAACAAAAAGAGGCACAAACCGGCAATCCGAGTCTCGAAGACCAGAGAAGCAGCACGGTGCCCCCGTGCCACCATACACGACCGTGCCATATCATTTTTCCAGAAATCTTCAAGTCGAGACGGAGCACGGTGCCCCCGTGCCACCAAGCACGACCGTGCCACGGTAATTTTCTGCATTTCTTCAAGTCGAAGCATAGCACGGCCTGCCCGTGCCCCCTTGCACGACCGTGCCACTTTCCCTGCTGCATATTCTTCCTTCAAAGCATCTCCAACATGTCTACAAAGTCCACAAGAAGCGACCAAGCACGTGTGGAAGAGTTAGAAGCTCAAGTCACTTATCTTCGAACTCAACTTGGGCAACTTTTGGAGGAAAAACGAAGGTGGGTTCATAGCCCCACTCCCTCTCGTCCTCATGAACCGGTGGTCGAATTGGAAGAAGAAGTCTTTCAATCCCGAGCCAATTCTAGTGACGAAGAAGCCCCAAGGAGACGAAGGCAAGGAGGCAATATTGGTGGTGTCCGAGTTGACATCCCCGAATTTGAAGGCCAACTTGACCCGGACTTATTTCTCGATTGGTTGCACACCATTGAGAGGATCTTTGAATATGAGGACATCCCGGAGGACAAGAAGGTAAAACTCGTAGCCCTTAAACTCAGAAAATATGCTTCAATCTGGTGGGCTAACCTTGGAGCGAAAAGAGCAAGGAATGGAAAGGGAAAAATCAGAACTTGGGCCAAAATGAAAGAAAAACTCAAGGCCAAGTTTCTTCCCTCTCACTATGTGCAAGACAATTATCTCAAGCTCCATCGACTCAAGCAAGGATCCAAGAGTGTGGAAGAATACACTCGGGAGTTTGAACAACTCCTACTCAAATGCGACTTGAAAGAAGATGACTCTTAAACCTTGGTAAGATACTTAACCGGACTTGATGAGTCTATTGCTCATATTGTTGAGTTGCAACCATACTCATCCCTTGATGACTTGAGTTCTCTAGCCTACAAGGTAGAGCAACAAAAGAAATCAAAGGGAAAGAGTGTCCTTTCCAAGTCTCTCTCTCGTCCTTACCCCACACAAAAGCCTCCGTACTACCCTCCTCGTCCACAAAATTCCCCACCATCACAAACCAAAAACACCACTCCAACCCCTCCAAAACCCTCCACACAAGAACCCAAATCAAAGGACAAGGTTCGTTGCTTTCGGTGCCAAGGTATGGGACACTATGCATCTGAGTGTCCAAACAGGAGGATCGTTTCCCTAGCGGAGTACTAAGAAGCATGTGATGAACATGCCTATGACGAAGAAGAAGAAGAGCACCATGAAGAAGGAAGTTTGGAAGAAGTTGAAGAAGGCCCCGATGAAGGAGAATTGCTAGTTATCCGCCGGGCCTTGAGTGGAATTGCCACTCAAAAGGACATGGAGCAAAGAGAAGCCATTTTCACACCAGGTGTACCGTAGGAGACAAGGTTTGTTCCCTTATCATTGATGGAGGTAGTTGTGCTAACGTTGCCTCAAAGACTATGGTGGACAAACTCAAGCTGCAAGTCTCTCCTCGACCAAATCCCTACACCATACAATGGTTGAATCAAGGCAAAGGTTTGCAAATTACTCACCGTTGTCTTGTTTCCTTTTCAATTGGGAAAAACTATAAAGATGAGATTTGGTGTGATATAGTCCCCATGGATGCTTGCCATATATTATTGGGAAGACCATGGCTTTTTGATAGAAGTGTCATCCATGATGGCCGGATGAACACTTACTCTTTTCTCAAGGACCGTAAGAAAATCACTCTTACCCCTCTCAAAAGTCCTTCCCCCTCTCAACCAAAAGACAATCCTCATTTGGAAGTCTTCTTTACTACTCTTCTCAAATCTGAGCACCATGAGTATGAGTCTTTTAAAGACTTGATACTTTTACAAGAAGAGTCTAAGCCACCATCTCCCTCACATCCACTACTCACCCCTCTCCTACAAGCCTATCACCATGTTTTTCCACAAGAAATTCCACATGGCCTTCCCCCTCCAAGATCTATCCAACACAAGATAGACCTCGTTCCCGGATCCGTACTTCCAAACAAGCCGGCATACCGGATGTCTCCAAGCGAAACACAAGAAATCCAAAGACAAGTGGATGATCTCTTGTCCAAGGGTTTAATTCGGGAAAGTCTAAGCCCATGTGCCGTGCCCGCCCTCCTTGTTCCTAAGAAGGATGGTAGCATGCGTATGTGTGTTGATAGCCGGGCAATAAACAAGATCACTATCAAGTACCGGTATCCTATTCCCCGATTGGAAGATCTATTGGATGAATTACACGGAGCTGCTATCTTTTCTAAGATTGATCTTAGAAGTGGCTATTACCAGATTCGCATTTTTGAAGGTGATGAATGGAAAACCGCCTTTAAGACTAAAGGAGGTTTATATGAGTGGCTTGTAATGCCATTCGGGCTTACTAATGCCCCGAGCACTTTTATGAGACTCATGAACCAAGTTCTCAAGCCCCTCATTGGAACTTGTGTTGTTGTTTACTTTGATGATATCTTGGTCTATAGCAAGACCGAGAAGGAGCATGCCAAGCATTTGCAACAAGTTTTGGAGATTCTTTCTCAAGAACAACTTTATGGCAATATGGAGAAATGCTTTTTCTTCACTCCTCAAGTGGTATTCTTGGGTTTCATTGTTTCCGCCCAAGGCCTCCAAGTTGATGAAAGCAAGATCAAGGCTATTCAAGAGTGGCCAACTCCTACATCCATCACTCAAGTAAGGAGTTTTCATGGCCTAGCCTCATTTTATCGGAGGTTCATTAGAAATTTCAGCACTATCATGGCTCCTATGACTGAGGTAATTAAAGGCAAAGAGTTTTCATGGAACGAGCAAGCACAACAAGCCTTCGAAGAGATCAAGAAGAAGCTCACTAGTTCCCCCGTTCTAGCCTTGCCCGACTTTACCAAAGTCTTTGAAGTAGAGTGTGATGCATCCGGGGTAGGAATTGGAGCTGTCCTATCTCAAGAGAAGAGACCCATTGCCTTTTTCAGTGAGAAGCTCAACGATGCCAAGAAGAAGTACTCCACTTATGACAAGGAGTTTTATGCAATCATTAGAGCATTGGAGCATTGGCGTCATTACTTAGTTGGAGGTGAATTCATCCTTCATTCTAACCATGAAGCTCTCAAATACATCCAAGGACAACATAAGCTCAACCCTAGACATGCTAAATGGGTAGAGTATCTTCAGTCCTTCCACTTCACTATCCAACATAAGGCGGGTACTCTCAACAAAGGAGCTGATGCATTATCAAGAAGGTACTTATTACTCTCTACTTTGAGTACTAAAGTACTTGGATTTGAAGTTGTTAAAGATTTGTACCCAAAAGATGATGATTTCAAGGACATTTTTGAGAAGTGTCTTAAACACCCCCATGGGTTGTTCCACTTAGAAGATGGGTTCCTATTCAAAGGTTCACGCCTTTGTATACCTCAATGTGGATTTCGAGAACTGCTTATCCAAGAGCTACATGGAGGAGCCCTAGCTGGCCATTTTGGTGTCGAGAAGACTAGATCAATGTTGAAGGAACACTACTATTGGCCTAAGATGTCAAGAGATGTAGAGCATTTCATCAAAAGATGTTCTACTTGTCAAATGGCTAAGAGCCATTCTTTGCCCCAAGGATTGTATTCTCCACTTCCCATTCCTCAAGCCCCTTGGGAAGATATTAGCTTGGATTTCATCACGGGTTTACCTAGAACCCAAAGGAACAAAGACTCCATTATGGTGGTTGTGGATCGATTCTCCAAGATGGCGCATTTCATCCCTTGCCACACCACTAATGATGCTACTCAAGTGGCTAGTCTTTATTTCAAGGAGATTGTGAGACTACATGGCATTCCAAAGAGCATGGTATCCGATCGTGACTCCAAGTTTCTTAGTCATTTTTGGCTAACTCTATGGCGCAAATTGGGTACTCAACTCAAGTTTAGCACTACTTGTCATCCCCAAACTGATGGACAAACTGAAGTCACCAATAGGACTTTGGGTACCTTACTTAGAGTCCTAGTGAAGAAGCATTTGAAGAATTGGGATGAGTTGCTACCACATGCCGAGTTTGCATTCAATCGAGTGCCTAGCAAGTCCACCCAACTCTCTCCATTTCAAGTTGTCTATGGCTACAATCCCAAGAGTCCCTTGGAACTTGTTCCCATTCCAACTCCCACAAAATTTAGTTGGGAAGCTGAAAAAAGAGCCAAGGAGATCCAAGAACTTCATGCAAGAGTTAGAGATAACATTGCCAAGGCTAATGAGAGAGCCATGCAAAGCGCCAACAAGCATCGCAAGGAGGTACATTTTCAGCCAGGAGATTTGGTATGGATTCACATGAGGAAGGAGCGTTTCCCTTCAAAGAGCAAATCTAAGTTGATGCCGCGTTCCGATGGTCCATTTGAAATCCTTGAGAAGGTTGGGCCCAATGCATATAAGGTTGATCTACCTGGAGATTATGGAGTTTCGGCTACCTTCAATGTCTCTGATCTTAGCCCCTTTTTCGATGATGAGCCCCTTCCTAGTTTGAGGGCAAACTTTCACTTACCCGGGGGGAATGATGGAGACCATCGTGAGAAGCCCAAGGACCATCAAGCTCAGCCCAAGGAGGACTCACTCAAGCTTCAAGAAGTCAAGGAAGTTGCCAAACTTTGCCGGAAATTGGCGTTCATACCCGAAGAGGTAGTGCCGCCTTCATCCAGAAATTTCCCGCTTTTTGTGTGCACTTTTGGCCTACCTAAAGTGGTCCCACAACTTGAGGCTCCACATGGTTTTGAAGTTTAAGATTTCAGCTTTCAAATAAGCCCAAGTTTGTTTAATTTGGACATCATTTGATTGGGCAAAATATCACTCAAAGGTACGTTATGCTGATCCAGTCCAGTCTGAGATAGGTGCATTGTTTGGGCCATAACTTTCAAACCGCTTATCCAAATTGAGCAAATGAGCCCATTCTGGAAAATAGACTTCCAGGGCTTTCTAACAAGCCCAAGAACGCGTGATTTGGCCTGAGTATTCTGGAAGTTATGCTCTGTTGAAGTTGAGGCAGTTGCAAGAATTAATGCTGGGAATATGAAGAGCCTTCGGTTACATATACTTGTGTGGCTGATATTGTGCACGTTTTAGATGCTTCTAGATTGATGTAATCAGCTGCAAAAATCCTAGAATATTCCTTGTAACCTCCCCCACCCCTTTTATGATGAGTCTTTTCATTTTTCTTAGACTTTTCATTAGCTAGTTTTAATTGTTAGGAGTTATTTGAGTCCTTTGATTGTCTTTTGCTGAGTCTATAAAAAGGGGAGGGGCGTGTGAAGCTATTCATTCAGCATTGTAAGAAATTTCCAAAGCAATACAAGTACTTTGAGTGTGTTTCTCAAAAGTGCAACTAAATTCCTAGTTCTATATCTTGAATTGTGGCAAATTCAAGTGGTGTTCTAGGTTCTCTTCCTTTTCCAATTGGAGTGATTCCTTGGTTAAGACAAGAGAATTAGCCCAAGGTCAAGTCATTGAGTGGCTCCGTGAAGGATTATCTCAATTACAAGATCTTGTTCTATCCCTTTTTCTTGTGTAGTGAAGTTCTTCATCCATCTCATCCATCTTTCATTTCTCTTCCCAATTTGGCTTATTTTGAGTTGGAGTTTGATTTGGTTCACTTACCCCCCCACATATACATCAATTTCCTCGGGAAAGACATGGCTAAAGTGTTCAAGGAGGGAAAGGGCTAGGGGGTGTGATGGAGTGGAGGTTTCGGATTCCTCAAGGGTGGCTAGGATCCACTCCTTGAAGGCCTTGAATTCATGGTGAGAAGCCTTAAGGAGAGGCTCACTCACGGTTAGAAGCATATCCGAACGGTCATGGGTTGGTTGGGGCTTGCTTTTGTGGAGTTGGGAAGGGCTTAATGGGGCAAGGGTGATCTTTTTCCCATCCTTGTGGAAAGTGTAAGTGTTTAAGTAGCCATCATGCATGACTTTCCGGTCAAACAACCATGGTCTTCCCAACAAAAGGTGACATGCATCCATGGGGATGATATCACACCACAACTCATCATGATAGTGCTTGCCAATGGAAAATGAAATCAAGCATCTTGAATTAACTTGCAACCCCTTACCTTGATTTAGCCATTGAATGTTGTAGGGGTGAGGATGAGCCGAAGCTTGAAGGCCAAGCTTCTCCACCATAGTTGAGGATGCCACATTTGCACAACTCCCACCATCAATGATGAGGGAACACACTTTGCTTTGAATGGTGCAACGTGTATGGAAGATGTTCTCCCTTTGTTCTTCATGCTCTCCTCTTTTGGTACTCAAAGCTCTCCTCAATACAAGTAACTCTCCTTCATCCGCTTCCTCAATCACTTCTTCTTGTTCTTCCATGTAATACACACCTTCTCTTACTTCCTCCTCTTCTCCTTCTTCTTCTCTTCTCTCATCCCACTCGGCCAAGGTGATAACTCTCCTATTTGGACACTCCGAAGCAATGTGCCCAAGACCTTGACACTTGAAACACCTTCTTTGGTCATTTGGCTTAGGGTTGGGACGGTTTTGGGAAGGTGGAGTCTTTTGTGGAGTTTGGTTCTTTTGTGGTGGTGGGGGTGTAGTAACCGTGGGTTTGGGAGGTGGATAAGAGCTCCCCTTGTTGAAAGGTTGGCTCTTGGGAAAGGGTTTGGGAGGTTCTCTTTTGTAGAGCTTGGATTTCCTTTGTTGTTCAACCTTGTGGGCTAAGACACACACCTCATCAAAAGTGGTGTATTGTTGCAATTCCACCACATGGGCATACCTAGGATCTAACCACCCAAATACCTCACTATGGTTTGTTCTTCGGGCTCCCTCAAATCACATTTGATTAACAATTTCTCAAATTCCCTAGTGTACTCCTCAACACTCAAGTTCCCTTGGGTAAGATTGTGAAGTTGGGAGTAGTTGTCTTGTAGGTAGGACGGGGGTAAGAAACGGGCTTTGAGTTTGGCTTTCATCTTTTCTCATGTTCGAATCTTTCCCTTCCCTTGCCTAACTCTCTTAGCACAAAGGTTGGACCACCAAAGAGAAGCATATTTACGAAGTTTAAGGGCCACAAGTTTTACCTTATTTCCCTCGGAAATCTCTTTGTAGTCAAAGATTCTCTCAACGGTTTGCATCCATTCCAAGAACTCATCAGGGTCTAGCTTCCCTTCAAATTCTGGAATCTCCACTCTAATGTCTCCTTGGTGAGAGGTTGTCCGCCTTCCTCTTCTTGATCTTCCATAAGCCTCCTCTTCACTTGACGAGCTCAAGTGTGGGGCTTCTCTCGCTTCCGGTTCGGAGTCCGAGGAGTTAGAAGATCGGGAACTTCTAACCTCCTTTCGTTTTTGCTTCAAGGAGTCTCCAAGTTGTCGCCTCAAATACTCGTTCTGACCTTTGATCTCTTCATTTTGTAGCTTCAAGGCCTCATAATTCCTCATGAGAGCCTCAAACTTCTCTTCCAAGGTCATACTAGTAGTACTCATGTTGAAATATGATGGAACCTCACGGACAGGATGTGGCACGGGCGTGCTTGGTGGCACGGTGTGACCGTGCTCAGGTTCTGGATGTGGTGAAGTTTGGGGGTGCGGCTCGGTAAGAGGTGGCACGGTCGTGCTCCTTGGCACGGGCTGACCGTGCCAATTTTCTGGATGGTGAAAAACCGTGGAGCACGGTTTGGTGTTTTTGAGGGAGAATGTGTTTGGGGTGTTTGGAAGGGTGTTGGGCAGCAAGCTTAGGCCTAGGGAAGCCTTAGCTCTGATACCAAATATGATGTATCCTCTAGGGAAAGTCAAGAGGATGGGAAAGATGTAAGCAAAGTGCAAGAAGTTCAAGGCAACTTTGAAACCACAAACTCACCTTAGACTTGGATAAGCAACCGGAACTAACACCAACCTTGGATACAGAAACACCACCAAGGAAAGATGTTAGGGCCCTTAACCACCCCTTGGATACAGAAACACCACCAAGAAGGAGTTAAGACTCTTGCTAGATCACCACTCAACCCGGCCAAAGGAAGAGATAAGCTAGAAGAGAGTTTGAGAGTTCAAAGGAGCAAAGCTCAACTTCATTTCATACAAATGCTTGAGTGAGTGGCCGGCCAAGCCTTGGGGGGTATTAGTACAAGCTTTTCAAGTACAAGCATAGGCCTTAGGTTGCACTACAAGCTAAACTAGGCAAAATTACAAGGATCAAATCAAAGCATAAATGGGTAGATGCATCCTCCACTTGACAACTCTTCAATGCTCATCTTGAGGATGATGTGTCGACTTTAGGAACTAAGGGAAGCCTCCATTCAGCTGATGCACCTTATGCCAAGCTAGTTTAGGAGCTAAACTAGGTAGAAATCACAAAATCCAAACAACACAAAACCGGTTAGATTGAACCCGGGCATGACACCTCATCTTTGCTGATCTTGAGGCTTAGGTGTCGACTTAGGGGCCTTTGGAAACTTCACTCAGCAGATTGGCACTCCTTAGGACAGCTCTTGCAAGTGGCTAAGCATGGATTAGAGCAAAAATCACCTCAATCACATCTCCTTGTACCGGCTGGCCATGTACCGGGCAAAGGGATGTTTTGTGCAATGTTTTGGGAGATAATAGCTCTATATGTGTGTAATTTGGCTGAGTTTTTTTATGGCCATTTGATAATATTTTTAAAGTACTTTCAAGCCATGAAAGTTTCAAACCAAATAGAGGAGAAAAAGTCCACCAACACAGCCCTTAAATTCGGACAGTCCAGTTTCTGGCCAGAATGTAGTATTTGACTTGGCTTGAGGTTTTGAGGTACCAAATGATCTCCAAATGACTTGCAAGAGGTCTTGATGGAAAGAGCACTTCTTGAACTTAAACTTAGGCTTCCTGCAACCCCATTTCAGCCTTGGGAAGGTTAGGAAATTAGGTGCACAAAACCGGGTTTGTGCACGCCTGAAATTCCAGTTTTGACAAAAAAGTTCTCTTGTGTTCCTAGGCTGATTTCTTACACTTTGGTCGTGGAACTTAGACTCTTTGGGCTTCCTTGTGGGCCATGGATCATGCTAGGGGATGGACCTCCATCAGTTGGGCTATTCCTCCTTCACTTATGGATACAGAATTAAATCACCACCATAAGCAAGAAGAGGAACCTAGAAGAACACCACTTGAACTAGCCAATTCAAGCTAAAGCAACTAGTAATTTCAAAGAGAAAGTAAACACTCACTTTCTTTTGTATTTCAAATTAAAGCTGCCTTCTTACATTCCTAAAGGCCCCTTATATAGGAGGGAGCCTCAAAATTCAGATTACAAGGGGTACAAACCAAGCCAATCGGACCAAGACAAAAGGGGAAGCACAAAAAGCAAGAAAAGTACAAAAGGTGATGGTGACAGTTGTTGGCAGCTTTCCAGTTTCGCAGGGTCAAGTTTCTGCAGCCATATCTCCCTTTCTACTTACCCAAATTGGCTCCAACATACCTTAATAGAAAGCTTAGAAAGTGCTCTTTCATATGACTACTTTTGGAGCTCAGTTGGTGCATCCGTTCAGGAGTTATAAGCAGAAAAAGTGAGATGATGCAGTCTAACTTCCAAAAAGCACCTTTAGAAGTTTCCTCTCTTTTAGCCTCCTTGGGACACGTTTGACTCTGGTTTCTTTTCCCACCCTTTTAGCCAACTCAAAAAGGGATCTAGGTTTCAAAATTCCAGGTTGTTAGGAGTACTTTAGGTTAGGGAAATTGGGCTTCCAAAACCGGGTACAATCTGGCCTGGAAGAACAGTTTGGGCAGTTGGGCTTTAACAAAGGGTTTGGGTGGGCAAATGACATCCAAATGGGATGAAACTTGATTTATTGGGCAGCTAACTCTCCCATCTTTCCAGGAACACCAAAAGTTTGGCTTTAAAGCCTCAGGACATCAGGTTACCAAGGTCAGAAAGTCGGGCCATGCGCAGGATGAACCCGGTAGAATGCAAGTGATCATCTCTTGATTGATTTCTAGTCCTTGGAAAGCCTTTATGACCTCTTGAGCTAGAAGAACCCCTTGGGGCTGATCCCCATCATTTCATATGGTTTCCAGGCTATTTTCTCAAGTACTCATTTCGAGCCTTAAGTTCTTGATTGGATATAGAGATTTCATGCATCTGCTTGGCCATTGCTTCAAGTTTCTCTTCCATGGTCATGCTAGAACTCATGTTGGAATTTTGGATGAACAGGATTGTGTTTGAGTTTCGGATTCAGAGATAAGCTGGGAAGGGCGTGTGGTAGGTTCCAGGCAAGGATGAACTTGCTCTGATACCAAAATTGATGTAAGTCTCAAGGGTAGGAACGACCCAAGCCAACTTACAACAAGAACACAAACAACCCAAGTGGAAAACTCACAAACTAGAGGGAGCATGGCCGTGCATAAGGGCTCGGGTAGACCGTGCCACTATTCTGCCTAAGCACGCCTAGTTTGTGATTTTCACAGTTTTGAGATGGCTTTTGTGTTTGGGCTCAAAACTGAATCAAAGCAAGAATTCTTGGCCTTGATTAAGCTTGAAATGAATATGAAAAGAAAAAGAGAAGAGAGGAATGAAGTTTCACTGATTAGAACATGAAAAAGGAGAGCTTTGGTTGAAGGAACCCAAAGCTAACTTCATGAACTTTAAGTGAATTCAGTGAAATCTGGATAGTTCTAAACCTTGTGATTAGATAAGATACACAACTAATCACTTAGCTTAGGGCCCTTAATCTTTGATTAGGATAAGATACACCACCTAATCAATGATTAAGACTGATGTAAGTCTCAAGGGTAGGAACAACCCAAGCAAACTTACAATAGGAACACAACCAAAACAAGTGGGAAACTCACGAACCAGGGGTGGCACGGTCGTGCTTCAAGGCACGGGGGCACCGTGCCAACTTGCTGCCTAAGCACGCCTAGTTTGTGATTTTCACGGTTTTTGAGATGGCTTTTGTGTTTGGGCTCAAAACTGAATCAAAGCAAGAATTCTTGGCCTTGATTAAGCTTGAAATGAATATGAAAACAAGAAGGAGATGTGGGAATGAAGTTCACTAATTAGAACATGAAAAAGGAGAGCTTTGGTTTAAGGAACCCAAAGCTAACTTCATGAACTTTAAGTGAATTCAATAGAATCTGGGTAGTTCTAAGCCTTGTGATTAGATAAGATACACCACTAATCACTTAGCTTAGGGCCCTTAATCTTGGATTAAGATAAGATACACCACCTAACCAAAGATCAAGACTCACTTGGTCACCACCTTAATCGGCCACAATTAAGGATAAGCAAGTTAAGTGTTTAAGAAATCACAAGACACAAAGTCTTTGCTCTTAACTTTAATACTCAAAACTTCTTGTTTTACAAAAGAGCAGCCAAGGCACTTATATAGCCTTGTGATTACATGAAAAGAGCTTTCCTTCTAGGCAAGGAAAGTCATTAAACTAATCCTATGCTTAGTAATACACGGTTTAAGCTAAAACATACATAAGCTGAAAGTTTAAGCTACAAAACACAAGATTTCCTTCTTAAACTCTTTCCTAAGTATTAAGAAACCTTGTTGACTCAATTTCCCTTCAAGGAAGGTAAGAGAGCATGGCTGCCACCTCAAAAGGACTGAAAATTGCATGTGTGCCATGTCATGCTTGAGTGGTCGAATGAGAGCTTGCAAAATGGTGGCGTTTCACTAGCTCCACGTGTCTCTCTCTCAAGTAGCTGAGTGGTGCTTAATCAAGCAGCTCAAAATGACCTGCTTGGCAGCCTTCCACCTTAAGCAAACCCCTTGAAGGAGGAAAACCACCAGGCTAAGCAACCGGGTGTCAAGTAGCAGGTTTCTGCCTCCACTTGCAACGCATGTTTGACACCTCAAATGATGACTAATTGCTACGTTTCTTACATGGTTGGAAACCTCAAGATGTCTATATTACCCTCCTTTTTGAATCATACCAATTGGACGTCATTTTCCCCTTGAATCAGCTTGATTCCCAAAACCGTGCAGATTGGACTCCAAAACAGCACAGGTTTACGAATTAGCTTATTTCACTAACCAATTGAACTCCAAATCTGGTAATTCCAATTGGACATGAAAGCTAAGATCTTGGGGACCCAAAATATGTAAAAATACAAGATTTAAGCTAAACTACATCATAAGAAATAAAAAGAACAAAACCGGGTTCATCCTGGCCCTGCTGGGCAGTTTTGACACCTTGGGTTTAATTGCTGATTTGAACGACCAAATGAAGTCCAAATTGGATGAAACTTAATTTGTTGGAAAGCTAACATCTTGATCTTCAAATCCATCAAAAAATATTAGACATAAACCCTTAGTATGTTTGAGAAATTAAGCACACAAAAACGGGTTAGCTGCTGGATTTAACCCTCGCCCTGCAGTTTCAATTTTTAATCAAAACTTGGATGATTTATTCATCCTTAAACCAGCATAATAAGATTACCTAATTGATTTGATTCGTTTTTAACAAAAGGGATGGCGGGATTTCCATCATACTCCCCTTGTTAAAAATGATTCGTTTTTAACCATGAAAACAAGTCTCTTTTGAACTTAGAGACTTTTTTCTTTACCTTCCCCTTGCTGATCTGAATGGTGGATGTAGGGGACTTCTTGGACTTGCTTCGAACCAATTCTTCAAATGCTCTTAACTCAAAATTAGGAGCTTTTAGTAATGGTTCTGAAATGGATTGACAGAAATTTGGGTTGAGTGTTTTAGGTGTCGGTGGAGTGGAAAAAAATGATGGTGGTTTATGAAAAGTGGTGGGAAGGATGAGATGCTCATGGCTTCTAGGTGGATGGTGGATGTTTAAAGTGAGCATAGCACCTTTATTTGCCTCAATCTCTATCTCCTCAAGATCATCTTCTTCACCCTCTTCTTTTTCCTCCTCTAATTCAACCTCCTTCGGTTCTTCCACTAAGGGCATCTTCTTTTCCTCTTGATTTTCCTCCTTTCTCACGGCTTTCCTTTCTTCCGAGGTAATGACTTTGTTGTTTGGGCAATCCGTGGCTAAGTGTCCAAGCTCTTGGCACTTGAGACACCTTCTAAGTTGTGAGGGAAAGATCATTTGTGGGGTTGGTTTTTTTTTGTGGGGTGGAAGGGAGTGAACTCGTGGGCTTAATGGAGATACTTTCTTTCATTGGCGTGTAAGTGGATGGGCAAAAGGAACCCTTCATCTTACTACTCAATTTCTTCCAAGTTCTCGCCTTCTCTTTTCCCTTCTTTTTTCGCTCAAACTTGTACTTATTCCACCACTGAAGTGCACAACCTCTCAATCTTGAAATAACCACTTTGAACTTCTCTTGCTCATTAAGGATACAACAAGCAAAAACTCGTTCCACCTTAGATAACCAACCTGTGAACTCTTCCATTTCGCCATGAAATTTTGGAATTGCAAAGCAAGCATATCCAATATCAATAAAAGCTAGTTCTTTCTCCAAGTTCAGTGAAGATGGCATGAAGGATGAGGTCTAGGGTTCTTTGTGGATTGATTTGAAACGTAAGTAGGCTGTTTGTGTTTGGATTTAATTTGGGAGCGTGGGGTTTAGGCAAGGATCTGAACTTGCTCTGATACCAAAAATGATGTAAGTCTCAAGGGTAGGAACAACCCAAGCTAACTTACAACAGGAACACAACCAAAAACAAGTGGGAAACTCACGAACCAGGGGTGGCACGGTCGTGCTTCAAGGCACGGGGGCACCGTGCCAACTTGCTGCCTAAGCACACCTAGTTTGTGATTTTCACGGTTTTTGAGATGGCTTTTGTGTTTGGGCTCAAAACTGAATCAAAGCAAGAATTCTTGGCCTTCATTAAGCTTGAAATGAATATGAAAAGAAAAAGGAGATGTGGGAATGAAGTTCACTGATTAGAACATGAAAAAGGAGAGCTTTGGTTTAAGGAACCCAAAGCTAACTTCATGAACTTTAAGTGAATTCAATGGAATCTGGACAGTTCTAAGCCTTGTGATTAGATAAGATACACCACTAATCCCTTAGCTTAGGGCCCTTAATCTTGGATTAGGATAAGATACACCACCTAACCAAAGATTAAGACTCACTTGGTCACCACCTTAATCGGCCACAATTAAGGATAAGCAAGTTAAGTGTTTAAGAGGAACTCAAGACACAAAGTCTTTGCTTTCTTTCAATACTCAAGCTTCTTGTTTTACAAAAGAGCAGCAAAGGCATTTATAAAGCCCTTGGTTGCATGAAAACAAGCTTTCCTTCTAGGCAAGGAAAGGTATTAAAACTAATCCTAAGCTTAAGTACACGGTTTAAGCTTAAACATGCATAATCTGAAAGTTTAAGCTACAAAACACAAGATTTCTCTTTTAAACTTTTTCCTAAGCATTAAGAAACCTTGTTGACTCAATTTCCCTTCAAGGAAGGTAAGACAGCACGGCTAGCCACCTCAAAAAGACTGAAAAATGCATGTGTGCCATGTCATGCTTGAGTGGTCAAATGAGAGCTTGCAAAATGGTGCTGTTTCACTTGCTCCGCGTGTCTCTCTCACAAGTGGCTGGGTGGTGGTTTATCAAGCAGCTCAAAATGACCTAGTTGGCAGTCTTCCACCTTAAGCAAACCCGTTGAAGGAGGAAAACTACTAGGCTAAGTAACCGAGTGTCAGTCAGCTGGTTTCTGCCTCAACTTGCAACGCATGCTTGACCCTTAAAATGATGACTAATTGCTACGTTTCTTACATGGCTGGAAACCTCAAGATGTCTAGATTACCTTCCTTTTTGAATCATAGCAATTGGACGTCGTTTACCCCTTGAATGAGCCTGATTCCCCAAACCGTGCAGATTGGACTCCAAAACAGCACAGGTTTACTAATTAGCTTAATTCACTAACCAATTGAACTCCAAATCTGGTAATTCCAATTGGACATGAAAGCTAAGATCTTAGGGACCCAAAATATGTAAAAATACAAGATTTAAGCTAAACTACATCATAAGAAATAAAAAGAACAAAACCGGGTTCATCCTGGCCCTGCTGGGCAGTTTTGACACCTTTGGTTTAATTGCTGATTTGAACGACCAAATGAAGTCCAAATTGGATGAAACTTGATTTGTTGGAAAGCTAACATCTTGAACTTCAAATCCATTAAAAACTATTGGACGTAAACCCTTAGCATGTTTGAGAAATTAAGTACACAAAAATGGGTTAGCTGCTGGAATTAACCCTTGCCCTGCAGTTTCAATGCTTAATCAAAACTTGGATGATTTATTCATCCTTAAACCAGCATAATAAGATTACCTAATTGATTTGATTCGTTTTTAACAAAAGGGATGGCGGGATTTCCATCAAAGACTCACTTGAACACCACCTTAATCGGCCTAATTGAGGATAAGCAAGTTAAGTGTTTAAACACAACCAAGACACAAAGTCTTTTTAGTTTTTTGATTCACACGCTTGATTTTTTACAAAAAGGGAAGCCAAGGCATTTATAAAGCCCTTGGTTACACGAAAATAAGCTTTCCTTCGAGGCAAGGAAAGGTATTAAAACTAATCCTATGCTTAAGTACACGATTTAAGCCTAAACATGCATAACCTGAAAGTTTAAGCTACAAAACACAAGATTTCTCTTTTAAACTCTTTCCTAAGCATTAAGAAACATTGTTGACTCAATTTCCCTTCAAGGAAGGTAAGAGAGGCACGGCTGCCACTTCAAAAGAGCTTTGAATGCATGGCTGCCAAGTAGCTTGTGTGTGGCCGGTTCTTTACTTGACATGTGTCGCCTTCTCCTTGCTTCCACGTGTCACTCACCTAAGTGGCTGGGTGGCAGCTTACCAAGCAGCTCTAGGTGACCTAGTAGGCAGGTACACACCTTAAGCAAACCCCTTAAAGGAGGAAAACTACTAGGCTAAGTGATGGAAATCCCTCCATCCCTTTTGTTAAAAAAGAATCAAATCAAATTAGGTAATCTTATTATGCTGGTTTAAGGATGAATAAATCATCCAAGTTTTGATTAAACATTGAAACTACAGGGCAAGGGTTAAATCCAGCAGCTAACCCGTTTTTGAGTGCTTAATTTCTCAAACATACTAAGGGTTTACGTCTAATATTTTTTGATGGATTTGAAGATCAAGATGTTAGATTTCCAACAAATCAAGTTTCATCCAATTTGGACTTCATTTGGTCATTCAAATCAGCAATTAAGCCCAAGGTGTCAAAACTGCCCAGCAGGGCCAGGATGAATCCGGTTTTGTTCTTTTTATTTCTTATGATATAGTTTAGCTTAAGTCTTGAATTTTTACATATTTTGGGTCCCCAAGATCTTAGCTTTCATTTCCAATTGGAATTACCAGATTTGGAGTTCAATTGGTTAGTGAATTAAGCTAATTAGTAAACCTGTGCTGTTTTGGAGTCTAATCTGCACGGTTTGGGGAATCAGGCTCATTCAAGGGGTAAACGACATCCAAATGCTATGATTCAAAAACGAGGGTAAACTAGACATCTTGAGGTTTCCTTCCATGTAAGGAAATCCAAGATTACTCAGAATTTGAGGTGTCAACCATGAAGCACAAGTCACGGCAGAAACGGGCACCTAGATACCCGGTTGCTTAGCAAGGTGGATTTCCCTCCTAGATGGGTTTGCTTGAGGTGGAAGACTGCCAACTAGGTCATTTTGAGCTGCTTGATGAAACATCACTCAGCTACTTGTGAGAGAGACACGTGGGACAAGTGAAACACCACCATCTTGCAAGCTTTCATTCGACCACTCAAGCATGACATTGCACACATGCATTTTTCAGTCCTTTTGAGGTGGCTAGCCGTGCACTCTTGCCTTCCTAGCTGGGAAATTGAGTCATTTACATTCCTTAATGCAAAGGCAAAGGCTTAGGAAGATAAATTAAGTGCTTTGTAATATAAACTTTCAGCTTATGTATGTTTTAGTTTAAACCGTGTATTATTAAGCATAGGATTAGTCTAATGACTTTCCTTGCCTAGAAGGAAAGCCCTTTTCATGTAATCACAAGGCTATGTAAGTGCCTTGGCTGCTCTTTTGTAAATCAAGAAGCTTGAGTATTGAAATTAAGAAAAGACTTTGTGTCTTGTGTTCCTCTCAAACACTTAACTTGTTTATCCTTAATTAGGCCGATTAAGGTGGTGTCCAAGTGAGTCTTAATCATTGATTAGGTGGTGTATCTTATCCTAATCAAAGGTTAAGGTGATGCATATTTCCATATGCATCATTTTTATTCAAGTCCAATTTCAAAGAAGAAAAGGGTCAAAGAAGATCATGCATGGAAATGTGCCTATTTGGTCTTCTTAAGTGAGTTCAAAGACTCGCGACACTATGGAGAGGTCAAAAAGAGGTTAAGCTTTGCTAGAAATTTGGTGCCGAATTCATCCGTGCAGAATCCGATTTTTGTGACCACTTTTGGACAAGCTCAAGTGGACCCACAACTTGAGGGCCCATGTGCTTTTGAAGCTTAAGATTTCAGCTTTCAAATAAGCCCAAGTTTGTTTAATTTGGACGTCATTTGATTGGGGAAAATATCACTCAAAGATACGTTATGCTGATCCAGTCCAGTCTGAGATAGGTGCATTGTTTGGGCCATAACTTCAAACCGCTTATCCAAATTGAGCAAATGAGCCCATTCTGGAAAATAGACTTCCAGGGCTTTCTAACAAGCCTAAGAACGCGTGATTTGGCCGAGTATTCTGGAAGTTATGCTCTGTTGAAGTTGAGGCAGTTGCAAGGATTAATTCTGGGAATATGAAGAGCCTTCGGTTACATGTGATTATGTGGCTGACATTGTGCACGTTTTGGAGCCTTCTAGATTGGTGTAATCAGCTAAGAAATCCTAGCATATTCCTTGTAACCTCCCCCACCCCTGTTATGATTTGTCTTTCCATTTATCTTAGTCTTTTCATTTTACTAGTTTTAATTGTTAGGAGTTATTTGAGTCTTTTTGTTGTCTTTTGCTGAGCCTATATAAAGGGGGGCGTGTGAGCATTGTAGATCAGATTTCTAAGGCATTTTCAAGAGTAATTCAAGCACCTTTGAGAGTGATTCTCATTTGTGTCCCAAAAATTCCTAGTTCTATATCTTGAATTTGGCTAATTCAAGTGCTGTTCTAGGTTCTCCTTTGATGCATATTTCCATATGCATCATTTTTATTCAAGTCCAATTTCAAAGAAGAAAAGGGTCAAAGAAGATCATGCTTGGAAGTGTGCTTATTTGGTCTTATTAAGTGAGTTCAAAGACTCACGACACTATGGAGAGGTCAAAAAGAGGTTAAACTTTGCTAGAAATTTGGTGCCGAATTCATCCCTGCGGAACCCGATTTTTGTGACCATTTTTGGACAAGCTCAAGTGGACCCACAACTTGAGGGCCCATGTGCTTTTGAAGCTTAAGATGTCAGCTTTAAAATAAGCCCAATTTTATTTAATTTGGACATCATTTGATTGGGCAAAATATCACTCAAAGATACGTTGTGCTGATCCAGTCCAGTCTGAGATAGGTGCATTGTTTGGGCCATAACTTTCAAACCGCTTATCCAAATTGAGCAAATGAGCCCATTCTGGAAAATAGACTTCCAGGGCTTTCTAACAAGCCCAAGAACGCGTGATTTGGCCGAGTATTCTGGAAGTTATGCTCTGTTGAAGTTGAGGCAGTTGCAAGGATTAATGCTGGGAATATGAAGAGTCTTAGGTTACATATATTTGTGTGGCTGATATTGTGCACGTTTTAGATGCTTCTAGATTGATGTAATCAGCTGCAAAAATCCTAGAATATTCCTTGTAACCTCCCCCACCCCCTTTTATGATGTGTCTTTTCATTTTTCTTAGACTTTTCATTAGCTAGTTTTAATTGTTAGGAGTTATTTGAGTCTTTTGATTGTCTTTTGCTGAGTCTATAAAAGGGGAGGGGCATGTGAAGCTAATCATTCAGCATTGTAAGAGATTTCCAAAGTAATACAAGCACCTTTGAGAGTGATTCTCATTTGTGTCTCAAAATTCCTAGTTCTATATCTTGAATTTGGCTCATTCAAGTGGTGTTCTAGGTTCTCTTCCTTTTCCAATTGGAGTGATTCCTTGGTTAAGACAAGAGAATTAGCCCAAGATCAAGTCATTGAGTGGCTCCGTGAAGGATTATCTTAATTACAAGGTCTTGTTTATCCTTGTTCTTTTTGTTATTATTCTTCAAACCATCTCAAACTATCTTCCACCATATTCACTTTTCTTTGGTTGATTCTTGTTTAGTTTGAGTTTGAGTTGATTTGGTTCACTTACCACCCACATCTACATCAATTGGTATCAGAGCCAAGGCTTTTAAGTGACCCACATCATACCCAAACACATCCCAAAAAGCCAAAATACAAAAAAAAAAAAGAGGCACAAACCGGCAATCCAAAGTCTTGAAGACCAGAGAAGCAGCACGGTGCCCCCGTGCCACAACACACGACCGTGCCATATTCTTTTTCCAGGAATCTTCAAGTCGAGACGGAGCACGGTGCCCCTGTGCCGCCAAGCACGACCGTGCCACTCTACTTTTCTGCATTTTCTTCAGCCGAAGCATAGCACGGCCTGCCCGTGCCCCCTCTTTGCACGACCGTGCCACCTTTGCCACAGCCAACTTACGTTTCAAATCAATCCACGAAGAACCCTAGACCTCATCCTTCATGCCGTCTTCAAAGAACTTGGAGAAAGAACTAGCTCTTATTGATATTGTATATGCTTGCTTTGCAATTCCAAAATTTCATGGCGAAAAGGAAGAGTTCGCAGGTTGGTTATCTAAGGTGGAACGAGTTTTTGCTTGTTGTATCCTTAGTGACCAAGAGAAGTTCAAAGTGGTTATTTCAAGATTGAAAGGATGTGCACTTCAGTGGTGGAATAAATATAAGTTTGAGCGAAAAAAGAAAGGAAAAGAAAAGGTGAGAACTTGGAAGAAATTGAGTAGTAAGTTGAAGAGTTCCTTTTACCCATCCACTTACATGCCCATGAAAGAAAGTATCTCCGTTAAGCTCACGGGTTCATTCCCTTCCACCTCACAAAAAGAACCAACCCCACAAATGATCTTTCCCCCACAACCTAGGAGGTGTCTCAAGTGCCAAGGGCTTGGACCCTTATCCACGGATTGCCCAAACAACGAGGTCATTACCTTGGAAGAAAGGAAAGCCGTGGAAGAAGAGAACGATCAGGAGGAAAGCCTTGAAGAAGAAATTGAACTCAAGGTGGAAAAAGAAGAAATTCTTCACTTAGAGAAGGTTTCTCAAAAGCCAAACAAAGATGAAAAGATCCAAGGAGAGGAAGCTTCAAGCCTAGTTGACCTACCTCTTGTTTTTGGTGACTGTGGTGATGAAGAGACCATTGAACTTGAGGCCCAAAGATCCGAGTTGAAGCAAGAAGAGATTGTGCAAGAAATTGAGCAATCCCTCACCGAAGAAGGGTGCCAAGAAGATAATGAGGTGAATTTGAGCATAACCCCAAGAATTGAAGAACATGTAGTTAAAGACCTTGAAGTGATGAAGCCATGTAGGGTTACTGAAGAGTTTGAACAACTCTTGATTCAAGAAGTACGCCCTACCGAACTCCAAGCACCCGAGTTGGAGGCATGTGGGGTTATTTAAGAAGTTGAGCAACTCTTGACCCAAGAAGAATTCACCTTAACCCCCATTCAACCTTCCCAACCCCTCAACCCACAAAAGGACCGACAAGCCTTACCCCTCATTCATTCTTCCCAAGCCCTTGCCCCCAAAGAAGATTTCCCACTTCCGCCTCTTCTCCTCACCAGATATGACCCGTTTTATCATCCTCCCCTCACCCTCTTCTATATCTCTCTAGAGGTGATGCCCTTTGACCACTTCTTACAAGAGCTCCCATTTCATAAGCATGCCTCCCTTCATGAGAAGCTTGCCAACCCTTTGAGTTTGAGGACAAACTCAAAACAACCCGGGGAGTATGAGGCATATTTCCATATGCATCATTTTTATTCAAGACCAATTTCAAAGAAGAAAAGGGTCAAAGAAGATCATGCTTGGAAGTGTGCTTATTTGGTCTTATTAAGTGAGTTCCAAGACTCACGACACTATGAAGAGGTCAAAAAGAGGTTAAACTTTGCTAGAAATTTGGTGCCGAATTCATCCCTGCGGAACCCGATTTTTGTGACCACTTTTGGACACGCTCAAGTGGACCCACAACTTGAGGGCCCATGTGCTTTTGAAGCTTAAGATGTCAGCTTTAAAATAAGCCCAATTTTATTTAATTTGGACATCATTTGATTGGGCAAAATATCACTCAAAGATACGGTGTGCTGATCCAGTCCAGTCTGAGATAGGTGCATTGTTTGGGCCATAACTTTCAAACCACTTATCCAAATTGAGCAAATGAGCCCATTCTGGAAAATAGACGTCCAGGGCTTTCTAACAAGCCCAAGAACGCGTGATTTGGCCGCGTATTCTGGAAGTTATGCTCTGTTGAAGTTGAGGCAGCTGCAAGGATTAATTCTGGGAAAATGAAGAGTCTTAGGTTACATATATTTGTGTGGCTGATATTGTGCACGTTTTAGATGCTTCTAGATTGATGTAATCAGCTGCAAAAAATCCTAGAATATTCCTTGTAACCTCCCCCACCCCTTTTATGATGAGTCTTTTCATTTTTCTTAGACTTTTCATTAGCTAGTTTTAATTGTTTGGAGTTATTTGAGTCTTTTGATTGTCTTTTGCTGAGTCTATAAAAGGGGAGGGGCATGTGAAGCTAATCATTCCGCATTGTAAGAGATTTCCAAAGTAATACAAGCACCTTTGAGAGTGATTCTCATTTGTGTCTCAAAATTCCTAGTTCTATATCTTGAATTTGGCTCATTCAATTGGTGTTCTAGGTTCTCTTCCTTTTCCAATTGGAGTGATTCCTTGGTTAAGACAAGAGAATTAGCCCAAGATCAAGTCATTGAGTGGCTCCGCGAAGGATTATCTTAATTACAAGGTCTTGTTTATCCTTGTTCTTTTTGTTATTATTCTTCAAACCATCCCAAACTATCTTCCACCATATTCACTTTTCTTTGGTTGATTCTTGTTTAGTTTGAGTTTGAGTTGATTTGGTTCACTTACCACCCACATATACATCATCCTTCTTTTCTTTGGAGTGATTCCTAAGAAGAGTGAAGGGAATTAGCCCAAGACCAAGGTGTGAGTGGCTCCAGAAGGATTATCTCATACACAAAGTCTTGCACTATCCATCTCTATCCTGTTTGGTGATATTCTTCATCTTTCGCATCTTTCTCTCTTTTCATTTTGCTTAAGTTTGATTTGAGTTTGATTTGGATCACTTTCCACCCACATATACATCACCTTTTATGATGTGTCTTTCCATTTATCTTAGTCTTTTCATTTTACTAGTTTTAATTGTTAGGAGTTATTTGAGTCCTTTTGTTGTCTTTTGCTGAGCCTATATAAAGGGGGGCGTGTGAGCATTGTAAGAAATTTTCAAAGCAATACAAGTACTTTGAGTGTGTTTCTCAAAAGTGCAACTAAATTCCTAGTTCTATATCTTGAATTGTGGCAATTTCAAGTGGTGTTCTAGGTTCTCTTCCTTTTCCAATTGGAGTGATTCCTTGGTTAAGACAAGAGAATTATCCCAAGGTCAAGTCATTGAGTGGCTCCGTGAAGGATTATCTCAATTACAAGATCTTGTTCTATTCCCTTTTCTTGTGTAGTGAAATTCTTCATCCATCTCATCCATCTTTCATTTCTCTTCCCAATTTGGCTTATTTTGAGTTGGAGTTTGATTTGGTTCACTTGCCACCCACATATACATCACTAGGAGGGAAAGGTCAAGGTGCTTGTGTGTGTGCTTGCTTGCTAGCTTAGCTCTATTTAAAGAGCTTGCACGCCCCCTTGTAACATATACCAGATTTGAATCAAACTCAAAGTTGAGAGCATTGTGCTTTCGGTGCTTAGGCACACTCCAAACACTTAGCTTGCTTATCCTTAATTTTGGCCGATTGAGGTGGTGTTCAAGTGAAGTCTTAAACTTGATTAAGTGGTGATATCTGTATCTTAATCATAGTTTAAGGGCCCTAAACTTGAGTTTGGTGGTGTTTCTGTATCCATTCTTCAAGTTTAGTTATATCTCATTTGGTGTTATACTCAAGGATTCAAAGAGAGTTTGATGGAGGTCCATCCTCAAGGTCTAATAACGTTTCGTTGGTCCAAAATAATCAAGAAATCAACTCCAAAGTCACGGCCATGAGTCACTTGATGGCAAACACACAAGGTGATACACCCCGGGTTCTCATCCAGATTTTTACCCGGTTTTTGCTATCTTATTACATCGGCCTAAAGCATATTTTGGTGTCCGTTTTTTGGATGATTATCAAGTTCAGGGTGTTAACTTTTAAGTCCAATTGGTTTCATATCATTTGGAATTCATTTGGTTACTTAAAACAGTTCATCTCTTGAACCTGTCCGGATTGCACTGCAAAACGCACGGTTTTGGTTTTCTGGTTTGTTCAGGGGGCAAATGACGTCCAAATGCTACGATTCCAAATGGAGGGTAAACTAGACATCTTGAGGGTTCCAACCATGTAAGAAACGTAGCAAATAGTCATCATTTGAGGTGTCAAACATGCGTTGCAAGTGGAGGCAGAAACTGGCTGCTTGACACCCGGTTGCTTAGCTTTGTGGTTTTCCTCCTTCAAGGGGTTTGCTTAAGGTGGAAGGCTGCCAAGCAGGTCATTTTGAGCTGCTTGATCAAGCACCACTTAGCTACTTGAGAGAGAGACACGTGGAGCAAGTAAAACATCACCATTTTGCAAGCCCTCATTCGACCACTCAAGCATGACATGGCACACATGCATTCTTCAGTCCTTTTGAGGTGGCTAGCCATGCACTCTTACCTTCCTAGCTGGGAAAATGGGTCATCTACATTCCTTAATGCATAGGAAAGGTTTAGGAAGATAATTTAAGTGCTTTGTAAAGTAAGCTTTCAGCTTTTGGTTCGTATTAGAGTAAACCGTGTGTTAGGAAGTGATTAGCAAGTTTAATGACTTTCCTCCCTTGGAAGGAAAGCTCATTTGTGTACTCTCAAGGCCATATAAAGCCTTGTATGTTCATTTTAAAGAGGTAGAGTTGAATTTTCAGTAGAGAGAAAAGACTTTGTGTCTTGTGATTTCCTAAACACTTAACTTGCTTATCCTTAATTGTGGCCGATTAAGGTGGTGACCAAGTGAGTCTCAATCTTTGGTTAGGTGGTGAATCTTATCCTAATCCAAGATTGAGGGCCCTAAGCTAAATGATTAGTGGTGTATCTTATCTAATCATCTAGCTTGGAACTATCCAAGTTTCATTAAACACTCTTGAAGTTCACAAACTAGTTCTTGGTTTCACTCCTCTCAAACCATGAATTACCTTTGTTCTTCTTAGTGTCTTTTTATCCTCCTTTACTTTCCTCACTTCCTTTACTCCTTGATTCCTCTTTACCATACAAAATCAAGCCTTTACATAGCTGATTGCCTCGAACTTTCAAAAACCTTCAAAGCTATCTCAAAACCGTGAAGAAGAGCTTTCCTAGGCAAGCTAGGCAGTGAATTAGCACGGTCACCCCGTGCCATCAAGCACGGCCGTGCCACTCCTGGCCGTGAGAAATTGCTTGATTTCTAGCTTCCTTCGACGTGAGTTAGCTTGGGTTGCTATCCTTCCCTTGGACTTACATCATTTTTGGTATCAGAGCAAGTTCAGAACTTGGCCTGAACCCCACGTCATTCCCAGCTTATCTCTGAAATCATTTCAAACACAATCAAACACAAACCGTTCATTCTTGCGATCACAATGAGTACTAGCATGTCTGTGGAAGAAAGGCTTGAAGTTCTTTCTAAGCAAATGCAAGAAATGAGTGTGAGCAATCGAGAACTCAAAGCACAAAATGAGTACTTGAGGAAACAGCTTGGAAACCATATGAAATAAAAGCAGAAACTTCAAGAATCACCAAGCATTCGGACTGGAACAGACTATGGCTATGAAGAGGAAGCTAGCAATGCGTTCTCTGAAGAAGAAGTACTATTTGAAAGAATGCAAAGAAGAGTGCGACCTACTTTCAACTCTAATGAGATCAAGATTGATATTCCTGAGTTCGAGGGTAAGTTAGATCCTGATGAGTTCATTGAATGGTTACAAACGGTGGAGCGTATTTTTGAGTTCAAGGAGATTCCAGAAGATAAGAAAGTCAAAATAGTTGCTCTTAGATTAAGGAAATATGCCTCCTTATGGTGGACAAACCTTTCTGCTAAGAGAACTAGAGAAAGGAAGAGTAAGATTGCTACTTGGGACAAAATGAAAGCCAAGATGAAGGCACGGTTTTTGCCTTCCACATATGTCCAAGATCAATACATGCTCTTTCACCATTTGAATCAGGGTAAGATGAGTGTTGAAGAATATACTTGTGAGTTTGAGAAACTCATGATCAAATGTGACATTCATGAGCCTGAAGAGCAGACCATGGTACGTTACCTAGGAGGGCTTGATCCTAGGATAGCTAACGTGGTTGAGTTGCAAGCTTATACCACCTTTGACGAAGTGCGTGTCCTAGCACACAAGGTGGAGCAACAAAGAAAGTCTAGAATGAATGTTCGTGATTCATTCAAGCCTTATTCTACACCAAACCGTGGGCAACCCTTAAACAAGGGAGTACCACACCTCAGCCTAAATCATCTACCCCTTTCCCATATAATCCACAAAAAAACCAAGCTCCTCAAAGGCCACCACCATCAAACCCCCCACGTCCAAACCCATACCCTGTAAGCCAAAGAAGGTGTTACAAGTGCCAAGGCTTAGGACACATTGCTTCTGATTGTCCTAGTCGAAAGGTAGTCACCTTAGCTGAATGGGAAGCCATCGAGGGAGAATTTGCCGAGGAGAAAGAAGAGGAAAAGGCAGAAGATGCTGAGAGCGATCATGAAGATGATCAGGAGGAGTTTGTGGAAAACGCAGATGAAGTTGAGATGCTAGTAATTCGAAGGGTATTGAGCAATCAACGAGTTGCTAAGGATGAACAATGTGAGAACATCTTTCACTCACGGTGTACAGTCCAAGGCAAAGTGTGCTCGTTAATCATCGATGGAGGAAGTTGTGCCAACGTTGTTTCATTGAATATGATTGAGAAACTAAACCTTCAGTCCATGGCACGCCCACACCCATACAACATTCAATGGTTAAATCAAGGCAAGGGATTACAAGTTAACTCTCGTTGCTTGATTTCATTCTCTCTTGGTAAGAATTACCAAGATGAACTTTGGTGTGATATTATCCCCATGGATGCTTGTCATATTCTGTTAGGACGACCATGGATGTATGACAAAAAGGTTATGCATAATGGTTATCTTAATACTTATTCCTTTTCCAAAGATGGCAAGAAGATTACTCTGAATCCTATGTCACCATCCGAACTCCACAAAATGAAACCACAAAACAGCCAAAATCAATCTGACTTGCTTTTGACATATGTTGAACCACTTTTAAAGGCCTCTCAACATGAGTTCAAAGCCTTGAAAGAGTGGATATTGCAAGTACAAGATGAGCCACAAACACCACTTCCATCCCATCCCATGGCCAAGGTCATATTGAATCAATTCAGTCACCTATTTCCAGAAGAGATACCTTTGGGTTTACCCCCAAAGCGTGACATTCAACATCATATTGACCTTATCCCAGGATCCATTCTGCCTAATAAGCCAGCCTACAGGACAAATCCCAAGGAAACTCAAGAGATTCAACGACAAGTTGAAGAACTGATATTCAAGGGGTTAGTACGAGAATCCTTAAGTCCATGTGCTGTTCCTGCTCTTTTGGTTCCGAAGAAGGATGGTAGTATGAGGATGTGTGTCGACAGTAGGGCCATAAACAAAATTACTATCAAGTATAGGTACCCTATACCTAGGCTTGAAGATATGTTGGATGAATTATATGGCTCTAAGGTGTTTAGTAAGATTGATTTGAGGAGTGGATATTATCAAATTCGTATTAGGGAGGGCGATGAGTGGAAAACTGCTTTCAAGACTAAGGGCGGATTATATGGATGGTTAGTCATGCCTTTCGGTCTTTCTAATGCCCCTAGTACGTTTATGAGGTTAATGAATCAAGTATTTCGCCCATACTTGGGCAAGTTCGTGGTTGTTTACTTCGATGATATATTGGTGTTCAGTAAGAATGAGCAAGAACATCAAGATCATTTAACTCAGGTGATGCTCGTTCTTGAAAAGGAGAAGTTATTCGGGAACCTAAAGAAGCGTACCTTCTTTACTCATGAAGTTACCTTCTTAGGTTATATTGTTTCTGGAGATGGTATTAAGGCGGATGAAAGCAAGATTGAGGCTATTCGAACTTGGCCTGTTCCTAAGAGCATTCATGACGTTCGAAGCTTTCATGGCTTGGCCTCTTTCTATAGGGGGTTCATACGAAATTTCAGCACTATCTTAGCTCCTATGACCGAGATTCTTAAGGGTTCCTCATTCACTTGGAATCCTAAAGCCCAAGCAGCCTTTGAAGAAGTGAAAGAGAGACTAACTCAAGCACCAGTTTTAGCCCTCCCGTGTTTTGAGAAAGTCTTTGAAGTTGAATGCGATGCTTCTGGGGTTGGTATTGGAGGCATTCTTACTCAAGAAGGACGCCCTTTGGCCTTCTTCAGTGGGAAGTTATGTGATACCAGGAAGAGATATTCAACTTATGACAAGGAATTCTACGCCATCATTCGATGTCTAGAACATTGGAACCACTATTTGATTGCCAGTGAGTTTATTCTGCATTCAGATCACGAGGCTTTGAAGTATATTCAAGGCCAACACAAATTAAACTCGCGTCATGCTAAATGGGTGGAATTCCTACAGTCCTTTCACTTTACTATCAAGCATAAGTCCGGCAAACTAAATCAAGGCGCCGATGCTCTATCACGGCGTTATCTATTGATGTTCCAATTAGATGCTTGTATCCTTGGATTTGAGCATCTAAAGGCGTTATATCAGAATGATGAAGATTTTGGGGTGTTATATTCTGAGTGTACTAAACATCCCAAAGGGGACTTCCTAATTCAAGAAGAGTTTCTCTTTAAAGGTGCTCGGTTATGTGTCCCCAAATGCAGCACTCGTGAGTTGTTAATTCGAGAAGTCCATGCTGGATCTTTGGCTGGCCATTTTGGCGAAGACAAGACCCTAACTATGCTTAGGGAACATTATTATTGGCCAGGCATGGAGAAGGACGTTCAAGACATCATTAAAAGGTGCAGTACGTGTCAAATTGCGAA
Organism: Carnegiea gigantea; assembly: GCA_029747015.1. Lineage (NCBI taxonomy): Eukaryota > Viridiplantae > Streptophyta > Magnoliopsida > Caryophyllales > Cactaceae > Carnegiea > Carnegiea gigantea. Next base: position 1,019 of record JAKOGI010003193.1, on the reverse strand, counting down.
GAGTCATTCGCTTCCCCAGGGACTATACACGCCACTTCCTATTCCTACGTTGCCTTGGGTGGACGTTAGTATGGATTTCATACTTGGTTTACCAAAGACCCAAAGGAATAAAGATTCTATCTTTGTGGTCGTGGATCGATTTTCGAAGATGGCTCATTTCATTCCCTGCAACAAGACTAATAATGCCACTCATATTGCTGAATTGTATTTCAAGGAGGTTATGAGACTTCATGGAATTCCTCGTTCCATTGTCTCAGATCGAGATACGAAGTTTTTAAGTCATTTTTGGATTACTTTGTGGAAAAAGTTGGGTACCAAACTCAAGTACAGTACCACTTGTCATCCACAAACAGATGGACAAACCGAGGTTACTAATCGAACCCTTGGTACTTTATTAAGGGTTCTGATTAAAAACCACATCAAAGCTTGGGATCTGTTACTTCCACATGCTGAATTTGCTTACAATAAGACTCCAAGCAAGGCTATTGGTCTATCTCCCTTTAAGGTGGTCTATGGAATTGATCCCCTAAGTCCACTTGATCTTGTACCACGACCATTAGATCAAAAGCCAAGTGCGGATGCCGCTACTAGGGTGGAAGAAATCCGGAAGTTGCATGAGTTAGTAAAGGCCAAGATTGAGAAAACTACACTTTCATACACAGCCCAAGCTAACAAGCATAAAAGGGAGAAGCTTTTCAAGCCAGGTGATTTGGTTTGGATTCATCTTCGTAAAGAACGTTTTCCTTCCAAAAGGAAAACTAAATTGATGCCTAAAGCGGATGGTCCATTCGATATTTTGGAGAAGATCAACAATAATGCTTACAAGGTAGAGTTACCAGGAGATTATGGAGTATCAGCTACGTTTAACGTTGCTGATTTAAGCCCTTATGAAGCAGATGGTTACCTTTCTGATTTGAGGATCAAATCTTCCCAACAAGGGAAGAATGATGGAGGTCCATCCTAAAGGTCTAATAATGTTTCATTGGTCCAAAATAATCAAGAAATCAACTCCAAAGTCA